>BJBW01016478.1:0-52917 GCA_004320125.1 Scolopax mira
TCAATGTCTTATCTCAATTTCACATAGCAACTAATACTTAATTTGCCTCTATAGATGATTTAAGAAACAGGACAGAATCACATTCCGGGAATGAAAAAAAAAGTTCTGTATGCCAAACTTTGAGCAGAAAAAAATAGTATTTTTACTAATTAAACAAAACAATAATCCCTATCATGATGAAGAACTTCTTCTGTCTGTGAGGATCCTAAAAAATGTAAAATTATAATAATCATGTTGATTAATAGCAATATGTCACTGAATAAATAGGATGATATAAATTCTGCCAAGCTTCAAATAAATTCGTCTATGTGCTACTCTGATTTGGTAAAAGATGTAATTTCTAAGTGAGAAAATAAAAAGTCTACCTCAAAGGAAGACTTTCTGACAAGTTTGAACCCAATTACTCAGACCCCGAAATTCCACTAACAGCAGCTGGGAAAAAACAAATCCTTCAGTGTCACAGAGCAAATTCTTTGTTCCATCTTCCAGCTATGGGGACGTATTAATTGGATTGTGGACTGCATTTAATTAAATTTAGCTTCAGTTGTTACAGCAGGAAGAAAAGAAAGTGTTGTTACCCCCACCCACCTTGACATTCCTGCTAATGGGAATAGGAAAAAAAATAATCTACTGTGAGACTGTTGGTAGGTAAATATTGCTCACAGTAAGTTCTCAACAGCAAGATGAAGAATAATATCTGCTAGTAAGTGAACTTAGGGCTAAAATAATTTGCATATTTCCAGGTCCCCTGGAAATAAATCTTCAATGTGTTAAAAATTAAAACAAAAAAAAAAAATCACTTTTTTTTTTTTAATGAGATGAAGTATCAGCACCAAAAAAAGCTAAAGTTGATGATTTGTAGAACCCACCAAATGCATCACCTTCCTGCATTCATTCACTGGTTCGTCTATTCTGCAAATGACTCTCCAAGAGACATATGGGTGGTTGGTGTTTCCAGCAAGGCTCTGATGCCTTCTCTATGGAAGCAAAGACACCCCAAGAACAGTTGCAGGAAACAGATGTGCCACTATGGGCAATTTCAGAGAACAGCCAAGGGATTAATACTTCCTGTACTAGTTGAGGACCCCTTTATGAAAAAAGGCTGTAAAAAATGCTGTCATTGACTATGTTTTTAGCCAGCTCCACTTGGAAGTAGACATTCTGGCAGTCAAAGCCCTGTTGAAGTGAGTAAGGAGAAGGGTTGCAACAGGCAGGGCAGGAACAGCAGGCCCTTTCTGGGGCAAAACTGAAATTGAACCTGAGCCACTTAATTTAGACTAAACGTCTAAAGTGCTAGATCTGAGAAGGACATTAGCAACCATAGCAGCTGGATGGCAAAGGGGTAACCTTCAGAAATAGTTATTCTGGGGAAAAAACGTAGTTTGGCAATTCATAGAAAAAAGTGCACAACTTAGTGAAGAAATAAAAGGACACCTACAATGGAAAAATCTCCATCCTGTAAGAAGCCCATCCTCCACATGCAAGCAAAAACTAGAGGAACTTTTGGAAAGAATAAATGCAGTGAACACGGATACCAACTGGGGAAAAAAGCAAGGGTACTCAGGAGGACAAACCAGTCAGGCCAGCAAGCAGTCTGAGTTTTATAAGCTTCTGACAACTTGCCAAAGAAGGTTTTATCCTCAGTTAAGGATGACAGGAAGACTCTAAATACTCCTGATACTGGTTTTACAACAGTGCTAAATCTCCATATGTTTACTTTAGGCCTGCTTTTTTCCTGAAACAAAGACAAGATAGAGTCTGTTGGGAGTACTAGGAAAAAAGCTGAAACAAAAGGATTAACTAAGAAGCAAAAAGTCATGAGGTATGGGCAGCCACTCATCCTGGACAAACCCAGGGGTGCAATGGCCAAACTATTGAAAAGAACATGTGTGTCCCCCCCCGAAAGCGGCTGCTGCTACCAATGGGCTGGAGAGCATCTGCTGGAAAGGGGCAGGGGGAGCAGAAAGAGATGCCAGTGCATTCTCAGCAAGAGAATCACTACTTCTACATCAAGTAAATTACTGAAGCTCTCATCAGAAAGACTTATAAAACAAAATGAGATGGAGAGATAAGGAGAAACCAGAGCAGTTCCTGGAAAAGAAAACTACGGTGGCAAGCTATTAGAGTTACTCGACCTTATCAACAGTCAGTGGATAACTAAAACCCAATTGACCTTCAGTTTCAAGTTACCTGTGGCTCTTTGCCGCAAATTATTCTATTCCCATTCCACTTAAAATCTATCAATAAACCTTAAAGGGCACAAAAATACAGATAACCCTGTTAAAAAGAATTTAATCTTTCCAGATTCTACAAAACCTGCATTTTGGACGCAGTTTACTTTCTGAACCTAGTCTGTCAAAGTACAGAGAGAGTGTTTACTGAAGGGTCAGTTCTGTCCTTTCCACCTTGATATACATTTTCACCTTAGTGCTAATCTACTGCTTCACCACTTTGGTGGTAATCTGTCATAATCCAGCCATGTGGAAGTGCTCCTTCACATCCCTAGAAATGTTCAAAGCCAGGCTGGATGGGGCTTTGAGCAACCAGGTCTAGTAGGAGGTGTCCCTGCCCATGGCAGAGGGGTTGGAACTCTACGATCTTTAAGGTCCCTCCAACTCTAACCATTTTATGATTGTATGATTCATGTAAAAATCATGAAGAAGACTACAGCTGAATAAAGTTCAAGGCATCTTAGTTGACTCCACACATGGATCATAGGTATTCAACAGGTCTACAACTGTAGATTAGTCATGTCCAAACTGGAGGTATCTGAAAGACCTCCTCAGCAGTGTCTCTATCCAACAACCACAAGTTCACAACTAGCTGGATCCTCCTCAGGACAGTCATCTATAACACAGCTTCTACTTTGACTTTACTGTATGCCTGTGCAATGCTGAACAAAGTACCAAGCCCAGATGTGACTGTAACACAACACATGTCAAACACTAACGGTGTGGCAGCCATGGCAGTCTTTAGTTGACTCGCCACTATAGAGGTGGCATTACCTGGCTGTCAGCACGTGCACAAATATTATTCAGAAAGGTACAAAACTATTACTGTAAATTTTGTTCCACCTTTACACAGGGCTGGAAACTATGTGATCTTGATGTTCCACATTGTATTTTTAAACATTACTGTATTACAAATAGCAAGGTCCCAACATCTAAGTCCAAAGGCAAGTCACAAATTCTAAACCAAGCAGTCTCATCAAAAAGTTTCGAGCCAGGAGATACTGAGAAGGGTTTTGAACATAATTTGCTTTTATCTACTTTAAAGGAACAAACTGCTGATAGGAGGGGGAAAAAAGGAAGTCTTTATCTAGAATGGAAAGCAAAGACAGTAAGTGCTCAGGTAGTATTTAAGCATCCTGCAAGTCAAGTCTTTCTGATGTGCTGTTCCAGGTAATGCTTCTTTCCTTTTCTGTAAAACCCAGTTTCATCCAAATTAGCATTGGTTTTGACCCAGGAGAAAACAAATTAACTTCACGCATGAAGAAAGGCTGGTCAAAAACTCAACAGAGCTGTAACATCTCAATCATGCTGCAGATGAGCCCAGCTAACCTAGACAGGAATGTCTTCTCCCTACCGCCAAACAGTAAATTTGCTTGGACAACAAACCAGCATCCCTAAAACTATTTCAATCACCCTGAAATGATTTGCAAATATAACTGAAATATACAGAGAAGTATACAACTAGCCATTCTCCCCCCATCCTCACCACCTAACAGCTGGTTTGCAAAAAATTGATTTACAAAATTGCTTGAGAGGCAGTAGCTGGCAAAAGCCTCCCTTGGTCTGGGAGCTCACAGCATGTGGCCTCCAGCCAGGCTGCTGAGCTCAGCCTCCTCCTCAGCTCCACCAAGCCAAGCAAGAGAGTCCCCTAACTACACAGGTATATGGCACTCTTGAAGGAGACATTCAGATCAGAAGAGCCAGTAGCTCAAATAGAAAAAGCTGGTTGTAAGCCAACTTGCCAGGAAAAAGTTTTGCAGCAGACCTGCAAATAGTTGACGCTCGAACCAAACAAGCTGCTTGAGCTCCTCAGAGTGGGTGGAAAAGCCACCCAGAATTAGGGTGGTCTCCAAATGAAGCAATGTGAGGAGATGATGACTGCAGAACTATCTCATGTCCTTTGAGCGAGAAGCACATCTGCAACAGCTTAACTCTTTCTAATAGTTATTTTTTTCTTGAGTCATCATTAAGGCTAGATGTAAAAACTGCATTTTGACAGAAAGGTACCAGATTTCAGTTTCAGGGTAAAACACAAGTTTGAAAAGGATCTTTTCTCTCAAACACCCCCCCACCCCCCCCATTGCCATCCTACCAAGGGTGCTGCTTATCCTGACCTGCCTTTATCCCTCAGGAGTCCTGCTGGGAACACCGAGCTGGAAAGCCTGCCTCCTCCCAGGCTCACTCCTGCCTACAGTACCATTGCCAGCACTGCAGGTCCACCAGGTTTGTGGAATAAAAGGAAAGATGCTTTCAAAGCTTATCTCAACCCATGAGAGACTATGGACAGTGTAGGCAGAGGTGATTTAATGAATAAATAAATATATCTAAGCAAATCAGTAAATCCCCTAAGTATTCCGATCTTGCAAAGGAGAACAAACATATTTCAGTTCTAAAGCATCTAAAAGATTTTAATTAAAACTTCCCTCCCCAAAGTTTCAGTCTTATGATTTATTAAAAGCTTGTGACTAAAATGTAAACAATAGTTCAAAACATTCCCATTACCTGCAGGAGGGAAATTCTGAGAATTTGGGGTTTTTATGTCATTAGTCAGCATGATTTAGATAGAAATTTTATAATTTAAATCTCCAAGTAAAAAGAACTAAACAACTGCTGCCAAAGGAAATTTAAGGGAAGAAATAAAAGTTTTCAGTGACATAACAGCAACGATCCAGGAGAAGCAGCAACCTCGCAGCGGCTGCATCTGGCAGGGGAATACCTGACAAACTTGTCAGCATTCTTGAGAGTCCCAGACTTCTTCCAGTTTCCACCTTCAGATCTATGCATTTGTTCACCAAAATATAATAAGGAAAAGTACTGTCCTTGTTGCTTGTGCGGTCACTCAGCACGTCCTCTGTCAGCGTAGCCCTGTGGCACGTCTCAGACACTCGATCTTATTAGAAACCTACACCCGTTCACATCTTAGCTATGCAAGGGAACACACTGTCTGTCTGGCTGCTGCTTGTATAATGCCAAATATATCTGCCTCTGCTGAGAGCTGGATTCACCACCAACCTACATCCTTCCTCTGATCTGACCTGTGCATGGGTGACTTCAGTACAGTGCTCCCAAGCAAATGAATCCAAAACTATCTTGCTATCGGTTGCAGGTCTTCTTTCAGAAATGTGGGTTTGGATGCTGTCCCTGGGGAATCCCTGCCCTAGAATGACATCCCAACACCTTCTGCCATCGCTCAAGAACCTTTGTTGACATTCTCTGAACACAAGAGGGGAGGGACAGCAAGAACCTTAAGCACTCAGGGACAAAAGGAAATCCTTTCATTGTCTTTTCACACAGGCACTAGACAGACATGTGAAACACACTGATTTGCAGGATGCTCCTCTCTATTTACCAAGATGTTTTACTTTGTAGGCATATGCTCCCTCTGTATTCCCCATATGTTTTGGGGTTTTTAAAAAAATAAATTTGGAGGAGTGGAATCATTTGCTCCATTGCAGGCAGTTTCATATGCATATATAAGAAACATTTGGAAGAGCAGGAGAGGACACAAAAATCTACTTGATGAATTCAAAAGAAGATTTTTAATCTTTCATTTCAAAAACTCTTCTGCAAAAATACAGAACAAGGTTTGGCAATATTAAGGACATTCCTTATTAAAGCCTGTAAACATAAACATCTAAATAGTGATGTGTTACTTAAGAAAAAATATAGTAAAGGTCAGCTCAGAAAGCTGTACAAAACAATAAAATATTGCACCCTCTTCAGTGAGAAACATCCTTTGTTAAGAAGCAATTCACCACTCACAACAGCAACTCTATTGATCAAGTGAACAGATGCGCAGTTGTGCTTTTCTTGTGTGTCACTTAATGGTGACCTTATCTATCAACCACGTCCGTGGAAATCTCAAACCAGTGTTTGACAAACGCTGCACATACAGGAACAACGCGCTTTCCACGTGGCATTAAATATCCCATGCCAGAACCCAAAAAGGCAAGACAGGAGCTACCTGGTGGAGGTGAAGACGGTACAAACGCAACACCTGGGAAATAGGGATTTTATTCTCAGCTTCCACTAAATGCTCATGTGATATAAGGTGTTCCACCATCTTCTCCGACTGAAATTGCAGTGGCCCTGCAACTTACTCGTCCTTTGCAAGAATTTTTTGTACCCTAAATGTTAAAAGTTCTTTAAAGAAAAAAAAAAAAAGAAAAACAAAGTCTGGTGTTTGGTGCTTCTTAATAAGGAGGAGGGCATGTCACTACCCAGTTAGATTGTTACAAAGAACCTAAAGCAGGCAATCACCTACTTTCATGCTGTTGGCATTTTTAAAAAAAGTACTTTTAAATGAAATAGCATTATCTCAAGATGAAGCTGTCTAGGAATGGTCATTGTGAATAAAAGCAAAAAACTTCAGTTTGACAGGACTGTATTTGGCCATGCCTTGTCTACCACGGGCCATTTACCGGCTGACCTCAGACAGCAGGGAAGCAAACCTGAGCTCTGACATTCAAACAGAGCAACGGATGGGGAGGATGAGTCCACCTTTGTGATCTGAAAGCAAGACCTAAGTAACACTTTGAGGAAAAAGGAAATCCAGCAGAACAAAAACCCAGCAGGCATCCTATCTACCACAAGTACTATCAAAAGCAAAACTGTTAGTACCATTATATCAAATTTGGTGTTATGAGACAGGGGAAACCTTACTGCCCATCCTTGCACTTGCTGTTAAGCAATCGTCTCCATCTGACTCTCCCTCTGCACACTGCAGGGCTGCAACTTAAGCTGACCTAAGCTGGATCTAGAGCAGGGCATCTACACTAACATGTGTTATGCCTGCTCAGAGTGGTGATCTCGCTTTAAAATTAACGAGGTAAAAAAAGATTATCCTTCATATCAGCTCTCACTCAAACCACACCGCTGCCAGTTTGAGAAGGCAAGAAAATACGATGGGGGCCAAGGTGGCTATTGCAAACCAGGCCCCATAGCCGGGACCTAAAGCGCAGAGGAACTGCAGCTTCGGCTGATCTCTGTGAGCCCATTAGCTGAAGGCTGCTAAGGGAATCTATGGTCCCACCTTCCCTCCTCCCCCTGGCCCCTAACCGCCCCCTCCCCCTCTTTCCTTCTCCCTCCAGAGATAAGATGCCTCTGGCTGCATTGATCTGTCAGACCAAGGCCTGAATCCAACCAGAAAAAAAAAAGCAGGTGAGGGAATTGAATCCATGCCAGTGCCCTTATAATAGGGTTGCATTATTGCTGTGGACTGGGAAAGCTCATCTTCCTTCCAGCTTCTTATGAGGAAAGGCTGAGAGACCTGGGTCTGCTTGTCCTGGAGAAGAGAAGACTGAGAGGGGATCTCATCAATGCTTATGTATTTAAATGGGTGGGTGTCAAGAGGATGGGGTCATGCTCTTCTCAGTGGTGCCACTGACAAGGGACAACAGATTCAAGCTGGAACACAGGAAGTTCCACCTCATCACGAGGATGAACTTCTTTACTTCAAGGGTGATGGAGCACTGGAACAGGCTGCCCAGAGAGGCTGTGGTGTCTACTTTTCTGGAGACATTCGAAACTCACCTAGATGGATTCCTGTCCAACCTGCTCCAGGTGAACCTACTTTGACAGGGGAGTTGGACTAGATGATTTCCAAAGGTTGCTTCCAACCCCTACAATTCTGTGATTCTCTTTCAGCCACCCATTCAGAGCAGCAGCCAAGTGCTACGTGCTCTGGTCTGCTCCCTGCGAGATCTGCTTCTCACTCTATTGCTGACAGAGGCAACCCAGAGAAACCAGACCCTTTCCAAAAAGATTTGTTGACTATCGACCACTAGCCTCCATATAATCCATTTTTACATTGGCAAGCAAATCTGCAGCACCTGAAATGGCAAGTGGCAGCCCCCCCCCACCCTGTGCCAGTGAGTCAGGGAGGGGTAGAAAGAACCCCTATGCGCAGGTGCAGCAGCACACAGACAAAAATTCACTTAAATTATTCAGACCTGAGGTCACACATGTCAGTAAGAAAGAGGTCAGGCAGAGCTCTCTTTGCCCTGTGTGATATACCATCACCTGATCGCCTGCTCTGCCCTTTCCCGCAGTGCCTGGCACAGGAGCTGTCGTATCTGTCAGCTGTGCATTAGGCAGCCCGGTGAGGTACTTGCAAGTATACATTTCCCTAAAAATGATGCTCTGATGCCTTGGCAAAAGTAACGGCACTCATGCTAAGAACTCACTGTCTTCTAGTCCAAACCCTGCAGCACAGGGGGCGATTTCTATTACTGTCAGCCATAAAGTACAATGGATATTGTCAAGCACTTGAGTAAAAATGCACGTGTAAAGCATTAACAAGAAGGATGATATAGCTTCCTCCTTGATAAATTACTCTCTTGCCTAAAGCCTGCAGCAGACACAACCACATATTTCACCTCGTTTCCTGTGGAAGAATTTCCTTTTGGTTTTGCAGATCAGACCATCATTTAACATGTCCACCCCACTACTGGGCTTGCAGTGGTACAGAGCAGCAATCCACAGGACGCTATGCCTTAGGAGGGTCAGCACCCATGCCTTCTCTAAGATAGAGCTGGACCTGTGTTCAAGAACCTAAATATAGCTCATTTAGTCAATTACAAAAGGAGTCCTCCCATATGAAATTCAGAGCAGGTACAATGCCCAGAGTCAATATCTCCTTCACTGCCTTTGTGCGGGTTGTTGGTCCCAAGGGTCCTGGACACCTGTGACAGGGACAGGTCAACCCATGCTGAGAATACATGGGAATGTGAAGCAAGTGAATCATGGAGGAAGAAGGGGAGGAAATGGTCTGTCATATAATTGTTTCTTCATGTGTGCATTAATCCTGGGGCATGAAGGTGTTCAGGATGTTATTCACTTGTGAGGAAAAGGAAATGCCTTATCCTGTAGGTCTGGTTATTTTTATTGGGGAGCAAGAAAAAACTCCCGTGACAGGAGCTGGCTGTCTAAACCAGACAGTCCTAGAGAGGCAGGACATGGATCTATGGCATTGCTCAGGACTTCTCCCTTTTGTGAAGGGCTGGGTACAACATTAGCTTGTGCATCAGCGCCTGAAAGGGGCAGACTTGGCCAAGGAACTTGGCCAGGCCAACAGTTGGCCAATACACATATGCTAGACAGGGACATATACTGCTCTTCCCTGAAGGAGTAGAAACATGACTCCTTACTGTGCACCACAGCAGACTGACTTGAGTTGACCTCTCCTGCACCAGTGGGATGCCTTTTGTAACTACAGCAACGCTTCCCTGATTGCTACTGATCTTTCCAGCTCATTTTTTTTCTGCTAAGAAGATAGGATGCAATATATTTGATGTCTCAAGGCAACTGCTGATGTAAGAGCTCCATGGAAGACAATATCCAGCACATATTATGGATCAGAGGCATTTAGTAAGGACCTCTAAGTCCAGATGTTGGAAAGCTAATACAAAAGAAGTTATGAATACCCACAAACATGCAAGTCAGGAAAGAGGAATAGGTATAACAATTAAGAAAGGAACAAAAACAAGAATCTCTTTGTTCAAAGGGACTTAAAACTATAAAGCAAATATATCAGAAAGGAAATGCTATGGCAAAAAAGCCATTCACAAGAACAAAACAAGGATTTATCTCAGGAGGAAGGAACTATAATTATTATAAATGTCACATCAAATGCAAAAAGATAACTTACTTCCACAAACAAATGCATTTGAGGGAATTCTACAAGGAACTGAATCCTGTGTTAATGCTTTCCAGGTGTAAGATGATAGCTAGAAAACCACAGTAATGACAAGCCCATAACTATGGCAGAATGAGAAGCTCTAATGGTGCTATTATCTTCCCAGAACCGCCTCTCTGCAGAGCTCAGATGGCCTGGCTTGATTTCCCTTATCATTTCCAATCTTAAAGGCATACCACCAACTTCAACTCAGCCAATCTCCAAGCCACCAGAAGGAGTGACACAGGCTACGACCTATGGCTTTATGTTTTCGGGGTTTTTTTTGCTGACATGTTAAAAAAATCCTCCACAACAAAAACCAGAAAAGCTCTAGGGAATCAATACTATAGGAGAAAATATTAAAACTGGCTAGGTG
Source organism: Scolopax mira (assembly GCA_004320125.1). NCBI lineage: Eukaryota > Metazoa > Chordata > Aves > Charadriiformes > Scolopacidae > Scolopax > Scolopax mira. The sequence goes on from BJBW01016478.1 coordinate 10,283, forward strand.
TGAAATGCACAGGGATCAAAACCCAAGAGAATGAAAATCATTTGCCCCTCTAACTTTTCCCTCAAGGATTCACTGTTGCTGTTCCCAGGTGTCTGCTTACAATCTTGCACCAGCTGTTGGTCCTCAAAGCAGAACACATGATGGATCTCACCTCAAATCAGCCCTATTCCACACAGTTAAGTGCCAGGGATGCTGTTCCCATCTCAGTGTTATTCTTCCTGTCCCTCATGTCCTCTCCTTTCTGTGTGCTCCAAAGACATGGTTGTCTATCTTTCTCGAAAGCTCATTTTCAGTCCCATAGGACTCCTTTCCCCTCATTTTTTTCTACTCAGCTTTCTTGTGCTACTGAGGATGGAGAGAGCATGGGAGAAGAATTTTACATATCATCACTTCCTGCCTGTCTGCTGCCATGGAGTGAAAAAGAGATGACAGGATCTCTTTCCTCTTGCTATCATCATATGCGCTAAGGAAGATGTATCTTCTTTCATTCTCCTGACCTTAATGAAGTTGGGCACAAAGGACCTAAGAGCCACAGAGATTATCATACATCTCATTGTCAGAGTTTGCAATCAGTTCTCCTTCCTCAGCTGCTCCCCCCTATCATGACGCTATTCTAGTCCCCTGCAGTTAACACAAGCCTCCAAGCTACAGGTGCTCATCTGCTGTGACTCACAGAGCAGCCCTCATTAAAACAACTTACAGTTAATTCTGCAGTGAACAGACTACACTGTCTTTATCAAAGCTGTATAAACGAGGCACTATCAGTATGCCAGTGCGGTGCCTGGGGAACTACTGTGGGCATGGGCAGGAGGACTTGTGTGAGGTCCCACTGGAGGAAACAAGCACAGCACTGAAGAAACGGCTGAGTAGCAGGAAAAGGAGCTGTGAGCAAGAGCAGGTTTCTGAGACCAGAACCACCTCCTCCTGCTGGTATAGGCTTGACCCCGTAGCACACTGACAGACACAACGCCTGGCATTGATGGAAAAGGAAATCCAGCAGGAGTGAACAATTTGTGTACAGAGAGAATAGAGACGCATTTACCCACATACTAGTACTTTTGAAATAGCTCATTTGAAAGCTCTGCTGCAGGTTTGCATACTAATAACTTCCTCCTGCTTCCTAAGGAAAACATTTTGTTCTAGGTGTCAAGAAGCCCATTTCTGCAATTCAAATATGCAGACATCTGTAGGATGAAGAGAGGAAATTGTGTGCAATGCTGCTTTCAGCGTGCAAACCAAACATCTGCGTAGCCACAAGCAATTTATTGTCCAAGTTCAAAAGCAAGAGAGTCACCCAGCTGTCTACATCTACTTCCAGCAGCTGAGGCTACAAGAGGAAATAAGTGCTACTGTTGAGGAGAGTGCAAGAAGTTCCATTACAGAAGGCAAAATGCTTAGAAACACGAAAGAAAGAAAAAAAAAAAAAAGAATGACACAACTAGACCATAGTCATGTAAAAATATCTAAAGTATGAAAAGCTGCTCTAAATTGTCTGGCAACATTTCAACCAATCTACATTTACAGTGCGATTTACTCATAATTTGTAACTTCACTCATCTTTGAAGGCTTCAAAATTAAGTTGTAGCTATTCTGTATAATCTTGGCTGCAAGTCTAAAATTCTAACTTGAGAAATTTAAATGGTGCTTTTTGAATAGTAAGAAGTTGCTTTATCATTTTCTGCTTCCTGTCTGAAAAATGCTATCTGATCCAGAAAATACTTGATGCATACATTACTGAGATGAAAACCAGCAGCTAAAGCCAATTCTGGTTTACAAATAAAATTTATTATTAAACTGTCCTCATGAAACTTTTCGACTTGTTTGGAGAAACTCAGCACAGGGACTGCTTTTTACAGAGTGGAGAAAGTATTGTGGAAAATCCCTAAGTTGAAAGTTCAAATCCTCAGACACAAAGAAATCAAGTCTCTTGTGACTCTTGATTTTAAAGTGCCCGTAAAATGTAGGGTGACAGTCTCATTACCTCCCCAAAAGGAAAAAGGCATTTGCTTCAAAAGTAAAAGGACATTTTTCTGATGACAAGCCTGCCTGGTGCCTTGTGCTGCAGCAGGCAGCAGAGCTGCAGGGTTAGCTCCTAGGCCATTGTGTCTCTTAATAAGAGTGCTGTTGGACAAATAAGCTTCCAGTTCACTTACTTTCAAGTCCATTGCATCTTTACATCCTAAAACTCATCTTTTCAAAAATCAGGGTATCCAATAAGAGATATTATCACAGCAAATCAACCCCGTTTTAGACACTGTTATTTCTTCCAAGAGAACCCCAATTTAAAGCAAGTCAAAGCTCAGCAGGAGTGTTGGAGCAACAGACAAAAGCCGAGGTGGTCAAAAAGATATTGGAATAAGTTTTCTTGTAGAAAACCTTGACCTCACTAAACATAGCCCAGGAGAAGGCCAGTTCAGTTAAAGCTTTTTAGAAGACATTATCAAAACGTTGTGGCTTTAAATTTTTCAAATATTATGTTGAAGTCTGGTCAACTGTACAAGGATCCTGTTCAATACACTACAAGGCAGAACTGCCTGATCTTCTAGCAGTATGGATATTCATTTCTACAAATGCTGATAAGATGAACAAGAAAGAGAAAATATTCGTAATTCCAGACTCCTTTGTAGTAAAACTAGGATCATGCTAGGATCAACTAGATCAAAATTTATCTCAATTTTTAGAGTCATCAAGCCAAATAAATTCAATGTTTTTTAAGAATTACATCATCTACAGCTACATATGTGATATCCAAATCTATCAGTTTTGCACATCATTATGGGCCCACTTGCCTTAATCTCTACCTATCTAGAGCACGGCAGCAGTGATCTAAATCTTGATAATTTCAATAAGAGTCATGTTCCCTCCAAATTCTCTTAAAGGAAGCTGCCCTGGACTTCCAGAGAGAGAATCAATCAGATAAACACCTTTCACCATACAGACTAGACACAAGGACATGAAGGTTTACCTATAAATTTCCCCTTCCGAAACGAATAATATTGTTCATCATTTGACTGAGACACTTCCTGCCCTTTCCTCTTCTCCCTCCACAAAAAAGGTAAAAGCTTTTCCATAATTTTTTTTTTTTACATATAAATGTTGTGAAGCATCTGTGAATTCTCCATGGTGAAAGCTATTATATAGTGCTCTGACAGATGTCTTCAGGAAAGGTAAAGCCAGGAAGCATTATTAACAGTTCAGAAGCCTAGGAGTTTTATGGATTTACAGTGTGTAAAAACTAGATGCTTTAATATTTTTAGCCAACATATTTTCAATTGCCTAATATATAGAGCACTGAAAGTGACAGTGGCAGAAGTAAGGGACAGTTAATATGGAGTAAGGATTCTGATTTAGCTCATTATCAGCAGGTAGCACTTCCTAGGAAGCTGGCTAGGAGAAAGTGTGAGGGGAAAACTCTCTAATTAAGAGGCTGAAGAACACCTATTTAACTATCAGTCAGCTGGGAAAAATTAAACAGCTAACCCTGTCACAGAAGAGATGATGGACGGCACAAGTCTTTTCAGATAGGCTTGAGAGCAGTGATCTGATACTTAAGCTTCTGTCACGTTCCCAGCGTAGGGCAGGTCTGGCTGGAGACCCTGAGGTGCAAAAAAGCTCATTCTTTTCTATGACTTCTGTTTCTTTGGTTTTGCAACACTCAAATCACACAGATGAAGTTCCAGAAGCTTCTTCATTTCTGCAATGCAAATTGGAACCGTCTAAACTGAAAATGTCACCTCCAGATTTCTTTTTTAACTGCAGCAGAAGTTTTGGGAACAGCAAGGCCACCCAACGCTGGCTGGTACAGACAGCAAAAATGGCCTGGGTGCCTACTTGCCTGCGGGCACTTGTACGGCTGCAGGGAAGCACTGTGTGCTAGGCTGCAGCAGAACAAGCCAGTTTTAGGTCTTTTTCCAGGAAGTAAATGCTACGGAAGACATCTGACAATCCTGAGAAGCGGAGCCAGGATTTTAATTAAAAACCCTTGGGCCTTTCACCCCAGAAGGGTCCAAACTCTGCATTATCAGCATTTTACTAACGGCATTTCAGCTGGAGGATGAGCAAATCCTGTTGGTGGAACAATGCAATTAACCTGAAAGTGAAAACATAAAACCTACTTTTCAGACCAAGAGAAGCAGGAATGGGTAAATGCAAACTTGCTGAAAGCCGCCCATCTGGAGTGTGATATTTGCTGGTGTGTAACTTATGTTTTACAATAATACACTTAGAAAAATTTAGTTCTATTTTCATGTTGCTACTCTTGCAATAAGACTGTAACAGCTACATCAGAAACACAGGGTTCAGAATGGAAAAGAACTAGCTCTTCAATGAACTACGGTTGTAGCCAAAACTAAACCACCACATTTCCTAGGAACCATTAAATATTCATATGTATCGCTAATATTTTGCACCTGGAAGCAGCAATCTCAGCCCCAATCTAGAGTAAAATTGCATTTTTTCCAGTCAAGTGAAAATAATGTACAGTCACTGCTACGATAACAGGTCTAATCATTTCCTTAGGCTGCCTCCATTCTCCGTATGTCGGCTGTGCATAATTCATAGGTTGTGCCATATGTTGTCTGAAACAAGCGTCCCTATAAGTGTTCCTGGTTTGACTCGAAGGCATGTCTTCATAAATTACACTGTGATATATTTGACATTTTAAAAAACAAACAGGGAAAACAATTCAGTGAAACATAATCTGCTTAAAGTTTACCACTTAGCCATTTGTTGAGCGTTCAAGTGATTAACTCACCGAAGTACATCGGTTTTTCAGGGCAGGCAGACTGCTTCTGCTAGCACCAATTTCAAAGGCGAGCAACAATTTAGCTGGCTCTCAAAAGAAGGACTCGGTCCAGCAACTCCTTACACACATGGATAGCCTTTGCTGACTTCCCGGAGCCTGAGCACACAAGCTAGGATTAGCCACTTGAGCAAAGGAGGGCAGGATTAGACTTTCCACTGGTCACAGCCTTGCAGCTGAGAAACACACACACACACCCCCCCCAAGCCTTACAACTTGGGTTTCCTGTTTCCTGACAGACCTCGCAGCTCCGATGGCTTTTGTGACTCCCAGCTGGCCTCCCTGCAACATCTCCAACAATTTTTAGGCAAGCAAAGTTCAAAAGATAAGCAGCTGTGGAGCAAAGACAAGAGTGTTGGTCAAAATAACAGGATGACAAACAACAGGATCTCCCAAGAGAGCGGCATTGTTCGGAGAAGGGAAGCAAAGGGCAAAAAGTATAGACAAGGGCAGAGGAAAGGAAAAAATAAAAGCAGAAGTGATGAAACCTGTTTGCTTCTGTCTCCTGATAGTTAATGGAAGATGAGCTAATTAGCACATCCCTCAGCTGGAATGGGAATAAAACCTCCCTCCTACAGACAGCTCTGCATATTGCGAAGGCTCGCAGGAGCATCCTGTCTCGCAGACCGCTGATCCCTCGACTCATGGGGCTGAGATCTGCCCGACAGCTCAAAACGTGCTGGAGAGAGGAGGGCAGGCAGCTGGGCAGACGGATGGATGGATTGATGGACACCGCAGGATCTCGTGGTACACGTTTCCTTGGGAAAACAGGTGAAAAATCTGAAGCATAAATTAATACAAACAAGCACATTCCTCTTACACTGAGAGAAAAAAAAAGTTTTCTGAGGCTTTAAAGAGGGAAATGGGAACAGGCTGGGAAACTGGCAAACTGGAACGGTGATGGGTAGTTTTGTGTATTTAAGAACTCAAAATTTTAAGATAGCTTCTTAAAACGTCAGCCTAACTGTCTTAGTAAAATCCCGATACACTGAGCATGTCAGAAAAGAAAGCATGAAGTCAAACTCTGAAGTGATGTACATTTTCTAAAACACAATTTATTTCTCCTGCTCATAGCAGTAGTGTCACCAAAACCCACTGGCAGTTACCACAACAAAAACTTTCATGCATAATATAAAAAATTTCTTACACAGCCATGACCCTGTGAACAGTCATACATTTCCAGCATGAATAACACAAGCAGTCATATTGGCATCAGCAGGACTACAGGCACTTACAGTGAAACTTAAATTCACTCTTCAGGTAGTCAACGACTCAGAAAAGCCTGCCCTCCCCAAAATGAGAAGACCATGCCCTCAATCCCAGCACAAGAAGAGGGTGCTGTAGACTGCAAACTGGAATATTCGGGTATTAACAGAACCATGCGTCAATATGATGCAATGACAGCAAAAAGGGGCAGAAGTCCAAGTGCCCCAGGCATCACTGTGTCTACATTTTCATATAAAAAGTCATGTAAATGAAACAAGAATAATAAAAAAGTAATGGTTTCTCTCCTTGAAAGTTTACCTTTAAGAAGAGGAAACTTTTCCATGCACTGGGATTTAGTTTGTATCAGATAGATCAGCTAAGCCTCTCAGTTTTCATGTATGCAAAAAGTATTGGGAGATCCAAGACAAGCAAATCAGAGACACAACACAGTCTTGCAACAGGCACCACTGACCCTTCAGTACAAATCCAGTGCATATTTATTCAATATTTCAAGAATGGTTACAGTTCTTTTATTTTTTTTTCAAACAGCCCTTTGAATTATTATTAGATTAAAATTTTTAAGTTAAGAAAACAATAAAAACTAAAGTCAAGACAAACATATAAGAATGAAGAGAATACTGTTCACTTAAGATCCAGTTCTGCATCAATGAAACCAAAGTAAGTTCTACTGCTGACTCTGTTGAAGAGTCCTCATTTGTGGTTATTCACTTTCAAGCCTTGTAGAGAAAGAACTTTAACGTACATAAGGTCTAGTAACACTGAGAACTAGCCCTTGCCTCTGGCCACAGACACTACAACTGTGATTACCTTTCTTTTCCCTAGTAAAAAGTAATGAGAAAGGAGATTCAGTATCAATAGATGTGAAGGCAATAATTATCAACCAACAGTATGCTCTTTGCAAGTTGCTAAAAGACAGAATACATTTACACTTGAACATTTGCCCTCCAATAAATGCAAGTTGAACTGTTTAAATTAGGCATCTGATATCAGCAACTTGAAAAAAACCTCTTTAACCAACAGCCCTGTTCCTGTGGTTACCATCTCAGGTGCAAGGAGCAGCACAGCCACAGCCACTTTAGGGATGACTGTTGAATGCAATCAGAGCTATTAAAACTGAAAAAGGAAACAGACTCAAATAGCTTCTAGATGTCACTATGATTTTTACCAGGTAGGAGCTGATATTGCACAGGAAATACCTAACGTATTTCAAAGGGTTCAGCTACAACTGGAGATTCATGAAGCCCATCACATAGGTAACAGCATAGTAGTTCCCACTCCTCCTGCTCTGGTGGGCCACACAGCCTTCAACAGACGAGAAGGATGAAACATGGTGGTCTCCACCTTACAGCAAGCTCAGCCATTCGTGTGTCTGCAGAATACGTCACCTTCATCCATGCTACAGATCATTCCCTGTGAGCACTGAAGTTAAAGGGCACACATGACTCTGGGCATAAATGCATGCTTCTGCCATTAAATCCATAACTCCTCCTTGCCCGGGACTGGGGAGCTTCAGGAGGGAGCCTGAGCATGAACAGCCTGTTGTCATCAGAGTAGCTACCTCCCAGCTGCATTTTTCCTAAGCATCCTACATTTATGTGCAGTTCTCATGGAAATGTGCTCCCCATCACCTTCTTTCCTGAGGCATCTATGGTTCTTTTCCCTTCTGTATCATCAGGGCATCAGGACAAATTCAGGTTGGATGTTAGGAATAAGTTCTTGACTGAGAGGGTGGTCAAGAACTGTAAGAAGCTCCTCATGGAAGTGGTGATGGCCTCAAGCCTGTTGGTGGTCAAGAACCAAGAACCAAGAATTTGGACAATGCACTTAGATATAGGGTTTAGCTTTTAGGTTGCCCTGTGTGAAGTCAGGAGTTAGACTCAGTAATCCTTGTGGGTCCCTTCCAACTCAGGATGTTCTGTGACTCTATAAACAGCGGTGATGCATGAGGGCTGTCTTCATTTCTGATATGTGATGGAGGCAGAGCTGGTTGCTTTTATCAGAACAGCTAATCCAGCCTTGCACTATGCTCCTGGCTTGACTGATAAAGTGGGTAGAAAAGAATATAAAACAGCAACCTCATGAAGAAAATACAGGACTTCTATGGTACTGAAGAACTTGATATCTCATTTATTAAATTACAGACAAGAAGAACTGAGCTTTCTTGATGCAAATCGGCAAAAGGCTTTTGTAGAGGATGCAACACAAGAAGCTTGTTTTCACTGGAGTCCTTTGGAAGATTTCTACTGCATTTTGTAATTAGACAGACATTTTTGCCTAGTTCTGTCAATTGGAAAAAGATGGCTTACCTGAATTCTCAGTGCCCCATGCAACAAACATCTCTGATGGGAGCACTTAGGGAGTGCAGAGAGTCTTGACTTCATTTTTTTAATGAGATCTATGAACATCATTTAATAGCCTACCTCTTTCTCTATTAGAGGACAGTGAACACTTTTTCTTTCAAAGCAGGTTTTGAGTGTAAAAGATTTTGAGGAATGTTTTTGTTCAAGGTTATTTCTTCAATATCAAGTGTATACCTAAATGAGCAAGAAAGCTAAGTGCATTAAGTTTATTTCCATGGACCAAAAATAGTTAGCTGTCATCTTAACTTTTTTGAAGATGTGCACTGTTTAATAATTGAAGTAGATAAAATTAGATTATTTCTTAAGCATAAAAGCTCCCAGAAACCCCAGCTGAGAAGGAACCCCACTGTGCTAAATGATGTGCAAATACAGCATAACACACAAGACTGTCCAAAAGTTTACCATCAGTATGATGACAAAGAAAGTACCACTCCTGTTTTACATTGTGGCAGCAGATCTAAAAGAAACAAAGAGTCTCGTTCAAGTCATGCAGGAAAGCTGAGAACAGAATCCATACCTGCAGAGATCTGAAACAACGGACTTAACCCCGACACGATGTCTGCTCCCAGCCACGGTCTGGATCAAATTGGGGTGTCCCCTCAGTGCTCCAGTAACTCTCACAAAGTATGATCTCCTTCACCCCTTTTCCACTTGTACTGCAGCCCACTTTTTTTTTTTTTTTAAATTGTAGCACGTTCATTACTTGTCATTTTGGAGTCACCAGTAGTTCAATTCAAAGCAGCCAAGTGTCTCATTAAATTCTTCTCTACTTACCATCAACATATCATAGATTTCACTGGGGTTTTGTCATGTTCTGTTCTAGCTGCGTTTAAGCTTTTGTTCTGAGTGGCTTATTTTAATGGTTACTAATGCACATTTCATTGGGGATGATGGAAGCAGTTTACCCTTAGAGATATGACTTTAAAAAAATCCAGTAGATGCACAGAGGTCACTCTTTCCTTTTTTGAAGCAGAATATCAGAATATTTTGAAGCAGATACAGAAGTATCACATATTTTTGCAAAGCAGCTATAGAGAAAAACACATTGTGTTGCCCGAGTGCTCCTACACACTTACTAGAAATGCAATGACAGGACCATATTCTGCCCCTGGAGTAACAAACATATGAATATATCAGCCATGATTTAAAATATGGATGGAATAAGCTGTGAAATAGAAGTGATACACAATAAAGCTATGAATACTAAAAAAGCTGCTATGCAAAAAAATAGTTAAGGCTAAGCCAGCTGGTGAGACTCCGTAACTCAGCGTTGCCTAATAGACCACTTATTGTATGTCTTAATGCTGAAACTCAAGAGGGCTGTGAGAAAAGCAAACATGGAAGCAATACAATGGGTTCCCAGATAAGAACATTTAAGCATTCCCCTGAAATACAATGGGCCAAGATGTTAGCTTCAAGGAATTGATTTCCTCTGTCTCCAATTAGGTGCAAATCTTGCTTTGCAAGAGCTGGCGAGACCAGACCAAAGACTCACCCGACAGAATAAACAGCACCTTTGCTGCAAAGGCTGAATGAGTTGCCAGGGGTTCCCCAAAGAGTCAGTGCTCCCAGAAATAAGGTAGCCAAGAGGAAAGCTCCAAAGAAAGATCTGAGCTCGGCCAAAGTTGGCTAGACATCTAGTAAACATGCACTGCATTTAAACCACTTCACTGTTTTCAAAGCTAAAGCTTATTTTGCATGGGTTTTGTTCTAAAAGCAGTGTGTCCTTGCTCCAAAAAGAACAAAATTACATGGTTTAGGGAATAAATTAGGCCTGACAAGGAAACCACAACCTATATCGGGAGGACTGAAACTCAGAGTACCACCTAAGAGTGGGGGGGTTGCACACTTCCTCCCCAAAACGGGAGGGCTCAAGGTCCCTTGCTCATACAGGGCATAGCTGGAGATGCCAGGAAGGCACGTGGGATCTGCCACCCACCCAGCATTCAAGGCACTGGCTACAGCAAGGACTTTTGGGATGTGCATTCTGTGGCAGCCACTGCATCCTACAATATCATCTGAGGCAAACAAAATGACATAGAAACTAAAGTCTGCTATAAGTATGTGTGGAGGCAAACTGACTAGCAAGACTTCAGGGTAAGCCCATATGAAGAAAAGTGCTTGAGATAAGCACTTGTAAGTCCCAACAGAAGTGATCTTCCAAAGTCAAACCCACCCCTGCTGTCATTAGAATTGGGAACATATTACATTTATGTAATCACTTCTGTTAAGTAATTTATAATATTTTTAAATGATCCAATAAGGTGATGCTGCCAGTCCAGTCCTTTGAAAGTGCAGAATTACCACGTTCTCCCAATTAAGAAGCAAAGCAGTAAAGAATCAATTACTTAAAAGGTGAAGTTAACTAACCAACCCATTTTTTTTTGATCTTGAGATTGATTCTCTGACTCTTACAACCCTGGTAAACAAACCGATGGCTTATGAGCAAATTAGTGAAACGAAACATTTACTTTCCTCTGTTCTACGAGAAGACTGCCGTCTCCCAGAACATACTTCCACAACCACCATCAGTAAAAAAAAAAAAATACTTCTAAAGTCACAAGTATTTCCTCCTATTATTGAGAGCAAACAGCATATTCTTACACAATTCTCCATTTTTTTCATGAGCATTTTGTTATGAAGCTAAAATATTAAATGGCACAGGATGTATTTCTGAGCAAATGCCATGATATTTATTTGCCTAGAATAGGCAGGGATATAATTATTAAAGGTGTATCACAGGCTTTTATAGAAGTCCAGTAAAAAGATATTTCTTTCTCTTGTGCTTTGCAATTCTACTATGAATATTCAAGCCAAATCAAACAATCCATACCCAAGCCAAATCAAACTATCCATCCCCCTCATCCAAACCCCAAAGCTCTGCAATTACATAAGTCATATTGAAAAGTCAGAATATTTATTTCTGATTATATAAATCAAAATGTAAGGTGAAAAACATTTTTTTTCATATAGTATGAAAGTGCAGTATTAAAAACATTTTAATTTCCAGGACAAAAATCAATCCTTTCCCTGAAAACTTTCCAATCCTTTATTAAACTTGAATTAAGGTGATATATATGGAAAAGCATTGTCAACTTCAGTGAGAAGTTTCAGCCTTGTTCTAAGCTGAAACTAAGATCAGCACACAGGCAGGTTGGGATATCATGTGACACAACTTGGACGGTGCCAGCAGCAGCTTGAAGCCAGAGAATTAGGAGTTTTAAGGCAAAACTTAAAACATTAGGGACGGTTTGCTAATTCAAAACTCAGACATCCCTTGTATACAATGACAGCTCTTAACTATTCTGATTTCTTTTTTAATACCAAAGCAAGATGAATGCTTCAGCAGTGTAAGTATGCACCCCAGTAGAAAATGCCATAAATACGTCACCCGCTGCCATTTTCCTTGCAACAGTAGACATTGCCAGTTCTTAAAACAGGTACTTTTTCCTCTCTAGTGCTACACCTATCCTGATTGTTCTACCCGTTTGTTGTACGCAGAGCTGGTTGGCTGACAGACCAGTGAAGCCAGTTACAACACTACCAGCTGCCACGTCCTTCCCACCACCACTAAGTCTCATCAATACAAGCCAGGCCCACCAGGCCAGGCTGCAGCCCAAAGAGGCTCGTTTGGAAACCTTACGTAAGAAACGAGCTGCTGGCCCGGCTGCTTCATTTTTGTTTACCCACACAAATTAAAAAGTGCGGCCATGCGTAAGTTAATCAATAGCATCAAACAGCTATCCCCACTTCTTAACGCTGGCTGGCCTACTTATTGCTCTCAATTTTAAAAGTGGCAATAAAAAGGCCACAGAAGGGAAGTTGTGTCAGATGGGCTGAGGGAGAGGGAGCCAGGCCATGACATCCACCAGCGCACTCTTCTCAGAGCCCAACTATAAAACTGACAAAAATTACAGATAAACCTCAAGCCAGCAATACACACGAAGATGACTTACAATGCAATAGAGTAAAGCCCTGGACACAGCAAAATAAACTTGAAAAATAGGAGGCAACTAAGAGGAATGAAGACATAGATGCAAAGTACTCTCTTTCAAGAAAGCGCTGTAAGAACATAAAAACAAATGGAAAACCTCCTACAGTGGCACCAAGGATGCCACACTTGGCACTGGGATCTAGCAGCCATCCTTCCAAAAATCAAGGAAAGATTCTCCCAGAATTTGCCAATTTCACATTCTGAATTTTCAGTATCCTTTTTTACTTAATATTTGTAAGAATATTGTGAAATATTTCCTCCCAGTTTACAAGCTAAGAATAAACCAAACACAAACAACACATCCTTCAGTGTATCTCCAAGCTTTGCAGCTAACAACTTTGTTTCATGCTACTCAAACCAGAAGTTTGTTGAGATGCTATCTAAAATTTCCCATTAGGTTTTTTTTCAAAAAAGAAAAGCAAAAGGCAGTGCTGCAGGAGGTGGCCGTTTATACTTTAAAAATGTAAAGAAGCTGCAAGCTGTTAGACTGTGGGTTCATGCCTAATATGCATTCAGTGTGTCCATCACAGCTATTCTTCACAGCCATTTGGTGTCCTGGCAGCTTGCTCTGAGGCCAGAGATCATTATGATGCCAGCCCCCTGCTACCCTTATGTCATACCGTCTGCGTCTGTATAACTTTTTTCAGCAATGAAGAACTATATTCTACAGCAAGGTGTTCTTCAGCCATTTAGAAAATGTTAAAGTGGTGGAGGGGGAGGGAAGGGATTGCTCAGTCCAAAGCCCAGTTAATCGAAATGGAATGTCTCCTGGTGCTTACATCTGACCTTAGGATTTTTCAGGATTTCACTGGTCTCCCAGGTGATAGTTGCTACGAGGACTTTCAGTGTGTGTCATGAAAAATACTTGAAAAGAAATTTTCAGTGCTTTCACACAGTCCTTCTAACCTTAGCTATGTTAACTTTTACCAATGTTGCTACCCCTAAAAAATAAATTGTAAAAGTCTTTTCTGTTTTCTTTTAATCCCCTTGGGAATCCAGGCCCAAGCAATGGATGGGGTTTACCCCTGCCTGCAGCAATTAAAACCTTCCAAGATGAAAGCACTTTTCCAAAACTTGCCCTCCAAGGAATGAACTTGAGAAAGTGAAGGCTCAAACCAGGTCAGACACATCAAGATGTGATACAAACTTAAAGCCACAGGCTTTATCAGCTTCAAACACTGGGCCCTAAGAATCTTACTGTATTTTATGCATATCCCATTCTCTTTCCTTTTTACGAATTTAAAAATACCAGCATTTTGTATGTTTTAAAGCATATAAGCCTCCAACCAAGGAAATGCTTCTTCATAAACTGCAGAAGATAAAATTGTCTTGTTTAACATTTATTCCATAAAACCAAGGCAGTAAGATCCTGTTGTTAAAGTACTGCAGCGTGCCTGCTTATGAATGATATGTTTTGAGCGGTTAAATATGTTTAAATCAATACATCAGAACCAAACATCACAGTTCAATACAGCAGCTTCTCCTGCCTTTTTGTTTTGTTTTGTTTTCTGGGTATTCCAAGGTTAGTTTAGAGATAATATTTGAAAATCACAAAAGCTACACTGATTTTATGTTTCTCATCGTAGATGTAAAAAAAGATAAATTAGTTGGTTATTAAAAAAGAGTCAACAATTCCAACAAAATCAAAATTGTTTGGAACATCAGAAACTGACACAACTTAGAATACACCAAATATGAATATATACACCAAATATTACAATTCCCACAGAAAAATGAAATGGCAGCTGGAATGCTTTTACACTTTTAATCATTAGCTAAAATACAAGGGACGATACCAGTGCTGTCCTCAACTACCTCATGGGAAGGTGTAGAGAAGACAGACCTAGGTATTCTCAAAGGTACAGAGTGGGAGACATGAATTGCATGACAGGAAATTATGATTAGCTGTAAGGAAAAATCATGTGCCGACTTCTTTGTGATGGTGGTCAAACAAGGGAAGGTTGCCTAGACCTTGGCCGTGAAATTGCCATCCTTGGACATATGCAAAGCTTAAGCGGGAACAGCCCTGGGCAACCTGATGTAAGGGGATGCTTCGAGCAGGCTGGACTAGATGGCCTCCATATGTGTCTCCCAACCTAAATTATACCATGATTCTACACAGGCACTGAAAAGATAATTTGCATCTTCACCAGCAAAGTGAATGTACATATTCATCTCCATGTACACCTACTTCTAAATAAATAAATTTTGCTACACAATTATGGTTAAAGAAAACCTAACTGGATGGAACTCTTCCTTGCATTGAGAACAGTTCCCTAGACAAGGAAGATTTTGTTCTTGGAAACAAGAAAATTAATTCTCAAAATAAAAATACTCGATATTGTGGTTAATGCAATTTGCCTGGATCAGGAAGATATCTAGATCTCCCTGAGAGAATACAACGAGCTCTGTAAAGGCAGTGACTGTTAAATAGGCTTTTCCACCATGCACCAGGGTAGATTAAAAGCTCTTTCAAACGTTTTTAATATGACAAGATCAATAGCCACTGACTCATGTTGCTATATGCATTACCTTTTGGAAGAAGTGTCATCCAAAAATGTAAATGGGATCAGATCAGCCTAACAAAATTCATGCATCTCTTCATGTAACTTAACGTCCACACAGGAATATAAGACAATTTCAGGACATAAGAAAATTCTTCAGGAATAAAAATGTCAAGGTATCCATGTGTATTCTAAGTTTTACTATTTCAGTATGTAATTGACATACTGGAAATGCCAACGACATTACTCAATGGAGGCCAAGTCTTAAAAAAAAGTTTAAAAGAAAGTCCAACCGCTCCCTGAAGATCTATTCTAGGAGGTCCAGAACAAGTTCCTTCACATTTCTATTATAAAGCAGTATTTGCAGACAATTTGGTGAAATGCTAACAACTATCAAAGGAAAGTCATTCTAAGCAATATGTCAAACAAATGACTTACCCAGAGTACAGAAAGACTGAGAAAACCCAGTGTCTTGAAAAAAAAAAAACAAAAAAGCAATTTAACCTATGAATTGATGCATTTTTCTTAGCACAAGGCTTTCCAACATCCCAGATAATTTGAACCGAAGAGTCTCTTCTTACTGAAGAATTAAACAGCAAGACAGAACTACATCCTATTTATAGAGCACAGAGGCCGTTTTTTCAATTGTCAGTGAGAAGGTATTTCCACCTACTTAATACTGAATTAAGAGTTTTTTGAGAAAGAAATTTCCATCAGCCAGAAATTTTTGCAAGTGAATTGCAATATTTCATGTCCACAGGCTACAGGAACCAAGGTTATCCATCTAAAACTCAACGTTACGAACGCTATCTAACAATAGATGAATAGCTGTTAAGAACTCAGTCCAAAGGTCCATGGAGGCCCAGTGCATTACCTCTAACAAAATCCAGAGTAAGCAGACAAGCAGTAAATGCAGATTGACTCCTGTATGTGTTTCTAATCTCTAACTACTGGTGGCTGAAGAACTTGGCAGTTGCTTCCCGTGGTAGAGATCACCACCTTTACCTTTCACAACGGACACTTTTAATGAGGGCTAGTAATTGTCTAATTCCTTCTCAATCCTATGCATGCTCTGTACTCACAATCTTCAGGAAGAATATATTCCAGAATGTCACTGCGGCAGTTATTCCTAGTCATGTTCTCCATGACCTTCATTATTTTGCTGACTTCAGTTACACAAAACTTCCCCTTTCCCTCCCCAGACATTTCTTCCCAGGCTATCTGGAATCGTCTTCTCACCAAAGTGGCTCCATATTTCTGATTATCTTCTATACCATTTTAGTTATGCTACCTTCTTTCTGAGATAAAGTGACTACAATCACATACAGAGTTCAAAAAGTTCTGCACCATGGATTTATATAGCAGACTCTTTCTGATGTGTAGGATACTATTAAGTTGAAACACTTAAAGGCAGCACATTTAACTATAGCCATGGTTTAATAGCTTAATCCATGGTTCAATCCATAGTCTATTAAGTATTTTACCCTTTTGGCTGCTCCTCTTAATATACCTTTGATTGTTTCCTCATTTTTATCTACTTCCTTTCTGAAACATATTGGGAAGTGGGGTTTTTTTTGGAGGCCTTTTCATTTTTAATGAGGAAACCGAATCAAACCAGATTACATTGTCTATTACAACTATTCAGCGTATCAGTTGTGAATGAAGCCCTGGGACAAAATTAGAATTTTTCTTGTGGGCTCTCCAAGTCATTTATACTTGACCATTATTTCCACATCATACCTTTTGTGATTTCTCCCTTGTGTATGTAGAAGTAACTAAAGTTACTTCTTAGGTCATTAGTGTTTTCTAACATCACAGCAATCCTCATGCTCCTCTGAATTCTGCATCATTAACAGTACACTGGCAGTTTTAACACAGGGTGTTTCCAGGATCATTTCTATCTATTCACTGAATTTCTATCCACATCGACTGAGTCACTTGTTGATATATTTGGCTTATTGATGCTATCCAGTTTCACTTTCCTTAAAGCACAAAGCCATTATCCTCACAGTGTAACCTATTCGCACTCTGACATATAACCCAATATTACCACTTCTGGGATATTCACTGTGAAAATATCGTAACCGAAATCCAGACATTCCAGTCCATCTGCCTTAGCCTGTAAGGGTTTGACGTTTGTATAGAAGCTCTTGCAGGCTGTGTCTTGGCTTGATTACCTGTTTTTATGTACTCTGTTTAAATGAGATTGCCAGTTAGAAGGAATCTTTACAGTTTGTTTCTTGATAAGACCTGCTAAAACTTCTACCTGTTCTTCACAGATAACTTTTTATACTTTCTACAGTAGAAAATATGTCATCCCAAAACGTGCATATGTTTACATTCATTTGTTTTTCCAGGACTTTAAGGCTGGGAGAGGACTGGGTAGAGAGCCAAGAGTTACTTGCTCCAATAAAGTACCATGCCAATGCAATTCTGTTGCTTCCATACCCCAGGATGAAGATTTCTGCCTTCCACCGTGACACAGAAGGGACTTTGCAGGCTCTACCTGAGGCTCAGAAACAGCATTGAGATACACACACCTCAGGCACTCACTTCGAGACAAAATTCAAAATTCTAACTTTTCCTTGAAAAAAAAGACAGACGAAAGATGATACTCAAAAGCCTGCTGCGAAAAGTGGTCACCAACCATGACGGTCTGGGTTGAAGTTGTTCTTCTGTCTGAAAGGAGAGCCAGGCTGTCCCAAAAACTCAGATGTGTATTATACTGAGAAGCCTCGCTTCACACTGCCTGAATTCAGAGATTGACTGTCACAAGAGATTAGGAGAAAAAAATCTCACCCGTGTGAGTCTAGTGGTCAATCCTAGCATTTAGCAAACAAAAATAAGTAAGGTGCCTCTTTATCAGTAAGAAGCTTGTAAGAAAATTGCCACTGAAATGTGAGAGTTTTAAAAAGAAGTTGTTCTCTCTCTCTTTTGGTCAGACCCTTTAATGTTTACACAGGACTCCATGGAATCCTAAATGCTGCCATAGGGAAGGCAAGCGGAGGCTTTCACCCTAAAATGGGCTTTTATCTGATAATGAGGCCATTCTCATGAATGAAGGGAACTAGGAGATTGAGCCTCTTCACCTGGAGGCAACAATAACCATGCTCAACTCTGCTATGTCTTTGAACACCCAGAAAACTTGGAAAACTTCCATGAACTTCCATAATGTGCAGAATGAATAAAACAGTTGACCAAAAACCAGGTCCTTCTCAGGTGCCAAGAACATGTATTTGTCTCCTATAATTTGAGTCACTAAGCAAAGCTAGATATTTTTTAAGAATGTCATTAGTTTCATAGTCTTCATCAAAAATAGAGAATACATTTTCAATCCTATGTTTAACATGTTAAAAATAATAGGATGCAATAGTATTTTAATATCAGGAGTTCAGGTAAAACTCAAAGTTCAGTAGGTCCTCTTCATCTCTCTGATCTATTCAAGAGCTTAGAACAAGGCTGCTTCTGTTTAGTTCAGGGTTCCTCCCCCTCTCCTTAAACCTGATTCTGTTTGCCCCAGAGACTGCAATAGCTATCTTTATCATTTTAAAGGTGAGAAACTAACCATGAGGCTGAAGGCCAGATAAAAAGAATTCAAGGCTAGAAGACTTTAGAAGCCATAGGTCAATATACAAAAAATAATTCAACATGATATTGAAATGGCTTCTGTGACTTCTGTTCTTCAAAGTTCCTTAAAAATTGCTGTAGCTGATTAATTGATGTAGCATCAAATAACGGTTAATGAAAGAAAATGAACACTTGTATAACAAGAGTTGTTTTTTTTTCCCCAGGATACCTCCAACTTTTTGTCTAGAGTAGTTGTGCTCCAGATACTCTTTCACTGGGGAGAACAAGTGTTAAGTTCCATAGCTTGCAGGGCATTCCTGGGTTGGGATACACAGCAGCCACGGCAGGAGATGCAGTTGGGCACACAATGAGAAGCTGCTTGCAATTACCCCATGCCCAAATGCAGGTGTCCAGCACATCTATCTAGTCCTGTGATAAGATGTGTATCTAGCACACTATAGCAGAGCCTTAGCATTTTGGTGGCAGCAAAAGGGAAATGGGTCCCCTGGGACAGAAGGAACCACAGCATGACCCGTGATGACTAACTGTGGTCTGCAGCCTACCCTCCACCTTGTCCAAAAGATAAGATGAAAGATGCATGTTGTAGACTCTCGGAATTACTTTGATAAAATGACGACTCCTAAACCAGAACATTTCTAGAAGAAAGTGTTGCATGTTTCTTAAACAAGCAATCTACCAGAAAACGCAGTCCTTCCTAAATGTATATTACCACTTTCTCTTCTCCAGGGAGCCCATGTGTACTTTGTGACTCCAGCTTGCCAAAGAAGATTTGGCATCTGACAGGCATGAGCTCTCTGAAGAGGCACAGGGAACACTCCACTCCATGTCATGACTTCAAAATAACATCATCAATCTGACCAGACAGCCAAATCTGGTAACATCTGTGACCAGCAGCACCTGCTGTTTGCAATTTATCCAAGTGTGAGTGTGTGGAGAACTTTGCAGAATTTGCTGGGGCACCCAATGGTAAAACTGGAAATTGGCATAAGGAGATGATCCTGGTCTGCTTAAACAAACCAAAACTAATGACTCTCTAGACAGATTAGCAATAAAGACTAAGTAAAGCGCAAAGAATATACAACACATTAATACAATGAAGTCCTGAAATCCTTATCAGGTGCTTCCACATCAAGGATTTCCTGTTCAATGGTACATATTTTCCTGTTCTGCATGTGGACAACATACACATTATGGTGGATACACAAAAAGATTCCTCCTTCCTCACTTCAACTATTATTCTACAATATATTCTCCAGTTTCAATTCTGGCAATGTGTCCTTACTAATTCCTCTATGCCAATTCAGGGATATTTTCTTATCTTCCATTTATAAGTACCTGTACAAAACACAAATAGTAGACCAATTCATGTTTATTGATGAATCTTCCTGTTTACAGGCAACATGAAACAATCATTACCACTATAAAAGGAAAAGCAACGATTTTATATTTTCAAATTAAAAAGACTTAAAATGAAATTTAAAATACTTCCTGTCTTCTTTCCACTGTGTCTACTCTACTGACAAATGTTCCTTTCCTTTGCAGATAACCATGCTAGTGTACCTTTCCCAGATGGGCAGGAGCGATAAACCTTTTAACAAGCAAGCAGACGAGCCCCTGTCAGACCGGCATCTTGGGCTTCCACCAAAATGTCTTTTGTCTTAGAACAAGTGACGGAAAAAAATACACAAGCTGGAATAATCTTTAGTATCTGCCCTTCAGCATCTTCAGAGCAAGCATTATCACCCAGTAACAGTCCGTCTGATACCCGGAAAGGTCAGTGCACGTCCCACCTTCCCCTTGGCAGCTTTCGGGCTTGCAGCCTCCAGCAGGCACCCACACAAATAGTGTCAGGAAAGCGCTGATACAGCAGGGTTGCAGTATCATCCTCAAGTAGGATAGATTTTTTTTTTAAACTGGCTTTCTGGGTTACCACAAACATAGTAAAAGAAGACCGCATGCAATTAAAATGCCACCCTCATACTATATATCTCATATATATACACACACACACGCAAACGTATGTATGTATTTAAATTAGGTATCAAAAGGAAGTGTGGTTAGTGGTTCTGAGCAAGCAAAGTGCCACACAGGAAGGCCATCATGTTAATATGCAATCCCATGATTCATTCACAACCTGCAGATGCAAGGATGTTCTTTATAACTCATTCATTAAGGAACACTGAAAGAAAGGTTAACAACCAGAGTAATGAGCACTGGTATCTTACTTATATAAATTTAGCACGCGTGGTAAGCAATATATAGCAGAATTTATCTCTAAGCCAGAAAGACACACACAGGCTTGTACACATGGTGTAGTTTCAGATACATCCCTTTTGGTTTTATCAACTCCAGGACCTTATCTGATTGTTGCTAACAGAAAATTATCACTTTAGAACTACTTTTACTTCCTTAAAGGCAGTTACAGAGCATAATTATCACCCTATCTTAGTACATAGCTGCAGAATTTTACAATAAAGTCAAATTGTAATTCAGTTAAAACTATGCCAAGCTGTGCCTGCCATCGCTTGCAGAATTTCAAAAGAATTGCCAGGTAGAAGCCCAGGAGCCATAAATTGAAACATGGGCTGCTTGTGTTTTCTTAGCACAGCCAAGTCTCAATTAAATGGAAAGGTTCAGAAAATACAGCATAAACACACTTGTGCTTTCCTACAGTAAAGAGTTACAACTCTTTACTGGAACTTAGATGCATTATAATAGGTGACTGGCAAGCAAAATAAATTGTAGGCTAAGATAAGCAGTGCATGGCAGATCCATCTACACTGGATTTTAGTTTTGGTTGTGCTGTTTGCAAAAATCCAAAATTTTTGTTCAGAAGAGAAAATTCACCTGATGAATCACAGAATGGTTAAGAGTTGGAAGGGACCTTAAAGACCATCTAGTTCCAACCCTCCTGCCATGGGCAGGGGCACCTCTTACTAGAGCAGGTTGCGCAAAGAATGATGAATAAAAGTGTGGTTCATTTTGAGGACCAAAGAAACAGGAAGCTTGGAAATGGTGCTAAAGCTTGGAAGAATTGAGAGAACTTTATTCCTTTCAATAAAATACATCTAGGATTTACCCTGAGATGCCAAACTATTCCTGCTTCGCCAACACACCTACAGTCTTGCTGAAACTGAACAGCATACGCTACTGTCCTCACCCAGAATACAACATACAGTACACTGTGAAAAATAAAGGTGAAGACAATTTCCTTTTGGCTAAAAAAATAAAAGATATTATTACCTCAATTTTCGAACATCTTACAAGATACACAGTATTTTAACATTACTGTCGCTTTCAATTCCAGTAATAAGCAGAAGGCTTGTTAAAACAACTATTCAGGGAGGGGCCAGGGGTTGGTAGAAGAGAGAGAGAGGAAAAATCTCACCATATTTTGTTTAGCACTGCCTTTAAATTCTGCCTTATTTAACAGATTATCTCGCTGAGTGGAAATGTTCTGATCTACAAGTTCTATTTCCTTCTGCAAACTGTTTACATACCCATCTGTCTGTAGTGGCTCCAGGGTACTCTTCTGCTCTTTCAAGATAAATACACAACCAAAATACATGTAAAGTGGCACAGAACAAAGTCCACATGTACAACACACACAAAAATGCCTTAAAAGTTTGCTTCTTATGATTTTGCTTTCAGATTAAAATATTTAATCAATTAAATGAGACATACAAGATCCAAGTATCTCCTCAGTAACATACAAGTGGAAATTCTGACTTAAGTAAAATCTGAACTGCAGAGACATTGTATAGAAACAGCTGATGTGCTCAGTCCGTGTAACATGAAAACACATCAAGTGGGACTGTGCTAAAAAGCCGGTTGAGTCCATACATCCAGGCCTTTTGCATATACCGTTTGTTGGCTCTCATGACACTGAGGGACTGCAGGACCAGGATATGAATACTTAGGAAGAAAATGAAGAAGTACAGACACCCTCCCAGGCAAAAGTGTTGTAGGTGTGCCATGAGATGACTTTTTCCCATTCAAAAATAAGTTCTTTAAGACAGGTCTCAGAATTGCTAGAGAGAAGCAGAACCATTCCAGGTATAAGAAAACTTTTGCTTCTTGGGAAAAAAAAAATTTGTTTGGGACTGAGCTCAAACAAATCCAGAAGACACTTAAGTAATATAAATCACATCACTTCAGTAAAAGTGAAAACTATCGATGAAGCAATCACTCTACACTGTGAATGCTGTAGCTGGGGATAAGACTTGCCCAGAGTACACACGAGCAACTGTAATCAGTAAACACACTCCTACCCATATTCCAGGATGACACCAAACCACAATTTGGACTAAGGAAGAGTAAAAATGTGTTAGCTACTTTAAAGCACTGAACTCAAGTCAAGAAGCACCAAGGGGGCTCTGGGTTCACCCTCAAGTCAGCATACTCAGAAGGCTGTCTGGTCAGCTTGGCTCTGGAGTCACCACACAGCGTGACCATGTCTAGATGACTTCTCATGAAGCACAGGCAGGACACGAGGAAAAGGCACAGGCTGTTAGCTCACCCTCTGAAGGCCTACTGCAAACAGGGTGATTATTTTTTAAACGGGATTAAAAATGTATGTGCTCTGTCCTATCAAAATCACTTGCATAACTCCAGACTTCACTGTGGTTATGGCAGGAAGCTCCGATTTTACCAGTCACACCCAATGAAACGCTACTGGGAAGAGAGTGTTGCAAACCAGCAGCAGGCAGGAGAAGCACTGGGAATTTTATTTAACTGAAGAATTATAAAATGGAGTTTAATTTAAGGAAAAGTCAGTATTTTAAACCCTCTTCAGCTTCAGTAATGTTGTCAGAGTCAAAACTCAAGTGTTGTTCTATGTCTTCCACAAGCTTATCAATACCTTAATTCATTCTGATTAGAGAAAAGAAGTGGACTACTAAAAGACACTGAAGTCTAATGCAACAATATGTATTATTTTTCTCACTTTCAGAGAGATGGCATTTTTAACTGCGCAACTCTGCTCTTACCAGTGTGAAAGTGTAATTAGGGCCGCATAGGCTTTATTGTCTTAAAGGGAAACAATTTTGCCTTGCAGTCCTCTTGGCATCACAATGTATCCATTAGGCAATTGCTGATTTTAGCGTTTGACTGCGACTGCAGCCATGTCAATTCATGATGCTGACCTCTATTTTTTCTGAATGAATTAAGAGGAAGAGAAAAACATGGCTTCCACCAAGCTTCCATTCTAGCACAGGAAATCCTGTGTGGTTAGATACGCTACGTGTCGTGCTCAGAGATTTCATTCTACTCCCTTTTAAAAGCCAACACGAGCAGCATGTCACAGGAAATTCTTCCTTATTTTCAGTAGTTCATAGGACAAGGCTTCTTTGGAAGCAAGGTCAGCGTGAATAGAGCATTGCTTCCTTATCACTGCTAAGCAGCTGTGTTGAGGATGCAAGACACAACACTGCACCCTGAATACCTCTTTTCATAAACTTTAAGCATATGCAGCTCAAGCAGTTAGAAGTTCCTTTGTGCTTTTTTATTTTGAGAGTTTTATACCACACGCTTTCCAAAAATATTTCTTTAAAAATGTACTGAGTAGCTTTTAAGGTTAAACTCCACCTAAAAAAAAAAAAAATCAAAAAAAAAAATCAAACTTTGGCTACCTTCAAATAGACAGAACCACACAGCAAGGTGAAGAACGAAACTGGTTCTTTCCTGAGCCAAGGTGATGAAAGATGAACTTAAATCACAGAGGTTTGGCCAACCCTTCAGGAAGTGTGGGGCCCAATTCCAGCCCCCATTGCAAGGCACCACTTTCAAGGTATTACTGGAAGTCTCTTACTCTGCCACTCCTTAGTTTTATGTAAAGCTCCAGCAGTAATTAGTCTTTAACTTAATAAGCAACTTATGAAGGAATTATATGCTTAAAGAGTGAAAGCTAATTCCAGTTCTTCCTGATATAAACCCCTCATAAATCATGCAAATGCTATTCCCCATGCTTTCTACAGGAACACAGAGTAACCAAACAACAACGCAACCCAACCCAGCAAGACTACTGTCAAGCAGGCTGATGAATAAGGTGTTGCTAATTTCCCTCAGGAGAATGCCTTGAAAGGTTTGCATTGATAATAAATGCAAATATTTCAGCTACTGCTGTTATTTTTTGCATATTTTTGAAAGGAAGTCAAGGGATGGAGGGAAAGGAGCTTTAAGAGTAGCAGCAGCTTGTCAAACCAAACTAACTGGCAAGCAACAGCAAACACCCCCAAAACATAGGAATATCTTTAAAACTAAGATGCTTAACTCTCCCATGGCCAAAGAGACAGAGTGGGCAAGGTCCAGCCACCACAGAATGACAAACACAGAAGTTCAGGCTTGATTTCTTGGCAGGTGAGACATGGAGGCAGCATGGTTGCTCTCAGGGTGCAGACTGTTCGATAAAGAATTTAAGTGGAAGAGCTCAGAGGTGAGACTCTGCCAGCACTCCTCAGCCAAAAGGGTAGCAACAGCCACCTTTGAGACCTGGGATGGAAAAAACAGTGCACACAAAGGAAAGGAAGCATCACAGAGCAGAGAAAAATGGTCCCAGCAGTTAGAGCAAATCACAGGCTGAGGCATGCAGCAATATGCAGCACCTTGGCTGTGCCACATTTCAATCCCATTTGAGTCAAGCAACTCCACAAGAACTTTCCAGAAGAGGTACATAGGCAGCAAATATAAGCCTATTATAAAGCGGTTTGTTTTCAGTTTTCTGGCTGCAGACCCCCTTAGAAGTAGTTCACAAACTACCAAGTATCCTCACACTGAAAGCTCTCATCTAGGGACAGCCCTAAGCTGATGAGTTCTAGAATTTTGTATCCTTCCAGGCTGGAATGTTAAAACATTCCTCAGGCTCCTAGACTGGATGAAAATGGTCTTTGTGAATGCAATTACCTGGAGTAGAACCTCTCATTTTCTTCTAAGGAAAAGGTGTAACACAGTTCATTGGAAACGGGTGTCTTGAAGGAAATTACAATGGTAATAATCAGCATACAGTACACTTGCCAGACATTTTAATTCTGTCACAGAACATGATACCTCTAAAGATGATGGAAATACTATCAGCTATATCATCAGGTAAGATAAAAAGCCCTATACTGTTCTGGGTTTTGTGACATCCAGAAGCCATTTTACAATCTACAAAAAAGTCACAGTAGAATCTGCTGTGTGTGGAATTGCAAACTTGATTTTACAAGTATCTTCTTTTACAAGTGGCATAGGATAAGAGAGTAACATTTTCAAACACTAGAATAGTAAGGCAGTGCATACAGAATCACTGTGGATATTTAAGCAACTGATTGTCAGAATACTCTTATGACACCAGGACAATTTAAATGAGGATAATTTTGCACTGTAAATAGCAATACACTGGCTCTGCCTTAAAGGGCAGAGTAGCAACTCTTCATGAAGGAGGAAGCTTTCTCTTCAGGCATCCAAAGCGTAAGCCTGCCCATTTTTTCCAGGATGCTCCTGTTACCTTAAACCTCAAACCTCAATACTTATGCAACCAGCACATTTTTAGTAACTTAACTTGTGTGGGATAACTAATAGGACAGATTTTCCCTTAATGGTCAAATACAGTTAAAAAGAAAAAAAGAGAAAACACCATCACACAAACTACACCCCACCCCTTAAATCTACTGACAGTGTTTTTGGATTTGCTGTTCCATCTGACTTACATCCATACCTGAAACAAAGACAATACAACCAGTCTAAATGTACTCAGAACTACCCCCTCAGCAGGGCATATTGTACTCGTATTGTACACAGTTTTTCCTTTAGATGTATTTATCCTTAGGAACTTGATTCCACATGCAAAGCCAGAAAACAGCATCTTAAAATGAATCTCAACAAATACTTGTGTTGGTTCAACTCACAGACACGTCGATAAGATCCTCTGTTTGCCGACACTACATTTGACAGGGCAAGACCTTCATTTCTTTCTGGACGTGAAGTTAAACTGAAGCTGAAAAGGGGCCTCAAGTGGTATTTCTCTTCTGACAGCAACTACAGAAAATCTGGGGCAGTTCTTTTTCAGTATTACTCAAACTAGTAATCAAACCTGACCAGTGCCTGACCAGTTCACCGACGGGCTGTTTATCTGTAAGTGGTAGGGTCCCAGAACACTGAACTGATGGAGCCACAGGAACCCTTCCAGGTATCAAGTGGGAGCAGGAGGTGCCAGGACGGCCTGGCAGAGGGGCTGCTGAAGCAGCTACAGCTGTTCCCACTGCTTGCCCAGCCTGGTTGCACCTCGCAGTGGAGGGACCAGGCTCTGCCTCATGTCACCTGAGTGTCACCCCCAGAGCTCCCCACTCCCAGACCTCAGAGCATGAAGCCCACAGCTGGCAGAGGCTGGCGGTTTTTACACAAGGCTTTCAAATCTGTGGAATTTGTGCTGCTTGCCTCAAGTATATTTATTGCTTGGTCTACCAGCACCTGTTACATCAGAAACAATAGGGAAAAGCTTCTGGCTGAATAATACACAGCCTGAGCTATGCTGACATCATGATAAACGCAGGCTAGCTATGTGAAAGGAAACCACCAGCCTAGAAACTGGCCCCCAAACAGGACACAGCTTCCAGGAAGTCACTATTGACAAATTTTAATAATTCACATTATGTTTGTTTAGAGATTATTTGCATGTAGTATTCTGTAAGGCAGCAAGGGGAGAAACAATACTAGAGCTGAGTCCAAGCAAGACAGCAGAAAGCACGATTGTAAAAGCAAGGGGAGAATGACCGAAGTCATTAAGAAGGACTAGTCTCTGAAGTGACTCAGCTTTAGGTCAGTGTCAAATTCCTTTTGGTTCTTTCAGAATCATGAAAGTCATCAATATTCATCTCTTTCCTGGCCAGAAGTCTCATTCTTTAGATTCCCCTGTTAACAGAATAATTTAGGCAGAAGAAAGTTGAAAGTTTCTTTCTGGAACAGTCAAACCCATCCTTCTGCAAATTATTTGTATCTTATGGGAAAAATTTTCCTCTTTTTCAGCTTCATTTTTGATACAGAGGATTTAATTCTAGTGACTGCAAGCTGTAGTACATTACTGGGTTCATTACCTCTCACACATAGAAATATACGCTTCTGTAACTTATACCTGTCTGACTAAAACATTTCATGTAGTAAGGGACTGCCAGGCCAGAGGAAGGGACAAAATAAACAAACAAACAAGTAAGCAAACAAAAATTCACATACTTGGATAGCTACAAAATTCCTGGGACAATAGGCTACTCAAGAAATTACAGAGGGCTGGGGGGGCCTGAAAAATTCGCTACAGCACAGGAGGCTAACCATCAGACAGCTTCAGTGGGATAAGGGTGGTCAAAAAACTCCCCCAAAAAACCCCACACCCTAAAGTACAAATTCTAAACATTATGGGGTGAATCATTCAGTTGGTCTCCACAGAGGCCTGATATTGCCTGTCCAGGAACAAGCATCCATTTCATCACTGTGGTCACTTGAATTTTAAGGATTCCCTCGCCAATTGATGTTTCAGAGGCCACAAAGGATCCCATACAGCAGGAGTCAGCTTTATTGCTTTTTTTATTGTTCTTTCAGGCAAGAACTATTTTAATCTCACCAGAACCTTTGCCAGGTGGCTAACAAACAGGCAGGTCATTTGTGTGGAGGCTTTCACCCCTCCGAACCAGAAAAGGAGGAAAATCATAGTTAACACTTAGAAGAAGCAGTTCTGTTTAAAGACAAAGCAACACACAAAGCACATTCACGAGGATTTGGAAGATTTGCTTACTAGCTCCAAAACCTTACACTTTTATAGCATGAAGAACAAGATATTCAGTACTTGTTTAATCAAATTTCATAACTCAGGGAGACAACTGCCCGAGCTCCTTCTGTCTACATAAGGGCACTTTAACATTTGAGGATTAAATACAAAAACACAGCAATTAATGCCCCCGATGTTTTTAACAGTGTTCAGCCAAAGAGATTTTCCTCTAATGGAATTACGAAACAGAAGCATGCCTTGTTTAGCACGTTAACAAGCTTGCATTTACTGCTGTCAGCATTAGACCTCCCAGCACAGCCATCATCCACATAATCAATGAAAATAGCTCGCAAAATGCCACGCTGGTATTAGTCAGACAATGTTATTCACCCAAGGAAAGATCTCTAAGTTTAGGAATAAGAGTAGCCTTTTTTTCGGCATGGAAACTGGTTTGTCAACAGCCATTCTTCTCCTGCACAAAACCTCTGACAATGCCAGCTCAGAGCAACAGTAGCCTCATTTATTGGCGGGAAAAAAGGCGTCCCTTTGTACCATCAGTTTTGTGCCCTTTCAATAGCAGCTCCGGTGGTAGACTGGTGTGGACAATCGCAGTGACCATCTGTGACTACGAGACAGTTTGATAGCTGCAAGACTGACTTAGGTTCAACATCACCACATCTCGCCCTGCCGAGTCTTTCAGATGGCTTTGAAAAACTTAATGAAAATGGATACATTCAAAGCTGAATAAAAAGAGGTCTCAACAGGCTTGACCCTAAACCTAAACAATGGAACTGTAATGCCAGCACCATTGTAGCGACACGACAGATGTAGGTCGTGCTAGCTTTCATCTGTGGCTGTGACTGATAGCTTACAATTTGCAGACAACACGTATCCAGTTTCCATTTTCATTTGGTTTGTTCACGAATTTCAAGAGTTCAATTAAGATGGAAGATACAGTTGGGTTTCGTTTTTTTTTTTCAATTGTTCAGAGAGAAAATTCTTGCAAAGACTATAGTCAGCATGTGTCACTGATGTAGGGACATTCTTGTCCTAAATCAACCCTGCAGAAGTAACTCTAGAATCATTTCATACATGATTGGTTTAAAAAATTTAGAGGAGTATCACTGCTTAACCAAAGAGGTTAACTCACAGAATCTTTAATATCAATCCAGACTTCAATAGCTATGTACTAGTATTTTTCTGATTAATTATGTAATCTAAGTTGTATTAAATTTCATTAATTAGCTCCATAAATCCATTCCATCATAAACGCACATTTGCTGCTGGCTACCACATCTTCTGTCCCATTTGGATCAAGGTGAGGAACTGGTTTTACATCTGAGGGAATCAGATCAACAAAATCTCCTAATCTACACAAATGACCTGAAGAGCAGTCACAGGGAGTTTTACAAGCGAGACATTCTTCTCCAAGCTTTCTGGCCAGAGCGGTTTTGGGAATTACCCAACAGCAGCAGAGCCTTCACATGGTAGAGCTGCCCTGGTATGACAAAATGTCTCTAGAAGAGCAACACAGAAAGCCACCAAGACATGACAGCAATTGATTCCCCTGAATTTGTAGGCCACCTCCCTTTTCTGTACCTCCTTGTGTGTCTGGGGAAGAGCTGGCAGACCTTAAATTGGTAGATAAAGAAGGACATAAGGAAAGCTTCTTGGGTCTTTCTCTTTCTCCCATAGGTAGAATAAGTGGTGCCATTTTGCACAGAAACCTCTTCCAGCTGAAGGCAAGCATCAAGACAGCTGCTAAAAGACTCAGGCAATCTTTAATTGGTTTTGATCATGGAAACATATTTGCATTTCTCCAAAGAAAATGCTTCTTAAAAAACAAAAACACACATTCAAGCAAAAAGTACCACCATTTTTTCCCCACGGCTTGTCCAGAAGGCAGAGGAGTGAAAGAAGTAGAAATCTGTGCGAGATGGCTAGGAGAGTTTTAGTAACTTCAGTAAAAGAATATACCAAGTCATTTTACAGTGGAATCCTTGAATATTCTCATGCAATGCATTTTCACTTCATTAAGCACGTAACGCCACATAATAAGAACCCCTGTACCCCAATCCCACATAAGCTTGTGGCAAAAGGGTCTCTGGCCAACCTGGAGAGGAGAGCTTTCAAATTGGAACAACACAGGAGGAAGACAACTACAACACAGTGTGAAAGTAGTAGAACAGCATGGCAATAAGGGGTCCAGAGTAATGTGGACAAGAGAGACCTTGTAATCAACAAAACAGGGTTGAAGGTGGACCACCTCAAGTGCATGCACAGAAATAATAAAGAGGTATAAGAAAGATACAGGAATGCTATCACAGAGGAAGCTCACACCTATTCTGAGAAATCAGCATGACTGGGATACCTCTCTGATATGCCTACTAGTGAACACTAACATTTGCAGTGTGGAAAACAAACAGGAGGAATTAGAGGTTTGACTGTAGGTGCAGGGCTACAATCACATAGATGCAGCTTGGACAACCTGATAGCCTTCTACGATGAGATAATTCACTTGGCAGATTATGGAAGAACAGTGGATGTTAATTACCTTGACTTAAGTAGTGCTTTTAGCACTGTCCCCTACAATATCCTCATGGAAAAACTGATAGAAGCATGGGCTGGATGAGAGGACATTGAAGTTGCACCAGGAAGGCATTGCCAGCAGGTCAAGGGAGGTTGATTTCTTTTGTCTCTACTCAGCATTGGTGCGCTCTCACCTGTAGTACAACATCCAGTTCTGGGCTCTCCAGTATAATTGGCATACTACAGTGAGTCCAGCAAAGGCCCACAAAGATGATTAAAGCAGTGAAGCATCTGACATATAGGGAGAAGCTGAGAGAGCTGGGGTTGTTCAAGGCTCAAGGAGGATCTTAATAATGTATAAAAACATCTGATGGGTAACAGGAGGAAGAGAGAAGATGGAGCCAGACTCTTCTCAGTGATGCCCAGGGAAAGGGCAAGAGGCAATGGCCACTAACTGATACTCAGGAAAAAAAGACCCTTCTAAATTTTCACTCTCAAGTTACTAGTTCTCCCTTATGTGAGGTTACCATACTGATCTTTGTGACAATCAGGAACCAGTCAGGATGAAGTCAGGAACAGGAAGAGCCATTTAGTAGCACATTCTATAAATGCAATACAATGTGCCTGCCTCTCCTTCCTGGTAAAGGATCCCACATGCCAACTGAGGCTGTTCCAAGGGGAGGGAGGACTTGCTTTATTCTGCAAATTAATTATTCACATGGGATGCAGCAAAGGGGGTGCAAATGTGAGGCAGGGTAGGAGATCTAAACTTGATCCAAATATATTGTTACTGTGAAGTATCCTCTGCACCTCCAGAAGTAAGATGCACTATGTTCTGCACTTGAAACGGAGTTGACTGCTCAAGCAATAAAATTGGAATGTTACATTTCTAGAACAGGCCACAAAATAAAATTTTGACCAACAAAGATCACGAGTTATTTAATGCGAAGGGCTATGTCTTTCCTCTCCAAAAGCCTGACCAAAAGTCACTGAAGTCAATAATAGCTTCCTTGTGAATTTAGCAAGTTTTGATTAGGTCCGTTAAAGAGACATTATGGATTTTGCTCTGGAAAGCACTCTCTTATTAGGAAAGAGCAGGAGGCTGTAAAATATACAGAGATAGGTAATTAGGGGAATAGACTATCTTGAGCCATGTCTGAGAACTCTTCTACCCAAACAAGGAATAGAATCAATCATTTCCCAGACAACAGTGGCCTTTTGTCATGGTTAGATTTGGCATCTAAACTGCAGAGGACAGGCATAGGACAGATGGCCAAAGCTTCACCACAACCATCTTTTTAAGGTGTTCCTTTAAAAAACTCACTCAAGATAGGAGATTATTCCATTGTCTCATCACCCATAATAAGACAGTAAATGTTAAAAAAGCCACTGCACAAGAAAACCAGCTTCAAATCTGCTTGGTTTCTTCTTACCAGTGACTGTGGAGAAGAGGGAACTATAGTTTCTATTTTTGCCAAAGGTCATTTCAGAGACAAATCAAGAAACCCTTGAAGCTACTACATGTTCTTCCTTAAAGGTCCCAGTTTCATCATTTATTGCATACTGGCAATTTGCTGAGGCTGTGCAGAAGGTTATTGACTTCAAGACCTCAGCAACAGAGAGCAATGTACTACCCAGAACAGATCAGAAAAGATTTACTGTCATTCTTCATGTTTAATGGAAATACCACATTGTATTTAGATCATACAAAGTAAATACAAAGATAAGTAAGGGATAAATGCATTTACAATGCATGTACAGACCTAAAACCAAAATATAGTAACAGTAAAACCATTGCTATTAATTTTGCATTGCAATAAAGGTATTTCCTGTAGGAAAAATTAAAATGAGCAAGAAAACCCCAAACCAAACCACCGAATAAGTTGCAAAATATTTCCTTAAAAGATATTGATTCAGATGCTCAGACATGTGGAGAAGGCGAATATTATTTTAAGAGCTTCCCAAGTAAAAATTACTGGTTTATTGTAAACTCAGCACTTAACTTTGTAAACAGATGTGCTTCTTCCAAACTTCCTCCACCCCATCCATTGTTTTACTTATTTATCTGATTTAATACAAGTTTCTCTTACACAAAGCAAGAAAGAATGCAATTGAAACTCCTGTCCTAATTAAAGGTTTCTTTGTTCTATTATGAACCTCATTTGACTGCTCAACACTATTGCCCAGAAGAACAATACATATTTAAATCTCTAATCCCCATAAGGGAAGAGAGTCCATTTGGAGATCTACAGTAGCTATAACAAACTGGCTCGGGGACAAAGTAGTAATAAAAAAAATATGTATAAATCTAAACTTTCTTCCTGACTCTAACACTCCATACCCTGTACCCAGTTGTCTTTCCATTTCTAACATTCTGTACACTTGCAGTCATGTGCACCTGCCTCCTGTACCAGCTCATGAGGTTTGAACTGCAGAGAGGGTGGAAGTGGAGGCCACTAAGAGACCGAGTTACTCAGAATTAGGTATAGTGTCAGAACACACCACAGGATTTGCACTACCTGCCATGAGACTTTTGCAAACCAAAGGGACCTCCACAAACAGCTGCATTTCTCAGAAAGTCTAGCCCTGGTAATCAATGGCAAGACATGAAGGACAGCAACTTTCACACATGCTATAGATTTTGCACTCAAAAATAAGAGTGACCAACAACCTCATTCTACTCAAAATAAAATGCAAAACTTACTTTTCCACCTCAGCTTTTCAGCAACCTGCAAACACGAGCCTGTAGCTAATTAAACTATTTCTCCTGCAGAATGATAAAGAAGCCAAATGATGCCAACATCACTTGTAAATTTCATAGGTGATTCCGTGTCAAGCCTCAAATTCTGATAAACTGGATCCACAGGTTGGCTGTGTTTGTTCAAGACTACAGAGTACTATCTTTATGAATTCAGGAACTTAAAAGTAAAAAAAAAAATCACCACTATTCGGTTAGTGCTCTATATTTCATACACACAGACACACAATGTTCAGCAACACTCTCCTATCACCTTTCTATGACAATGATAAGTGAAGTAGCGTGCCACATCCGTAAAGCAATTCAGCAAACTTCTTTGAAATATGAACTCAAAGGTTTTTAATATTAACACAACTTTTGTTCATGAGGCAAAAATCATTCTCCTTGTTCAATCTTCTATGGATCCTTGAATCCATCAATATTGCAATTTCACAGCTAAACATATTAATAGGGTCATAAATATTCAGATTATGTAATAAAGACAGTGAGAGCAGCCGATAAAATGCTGTTAACATTCATTTACAGCAGCTGAGAAGGCCCAGCCAAATGTTGCTTTACATAACAGGTCATGATGCTCTGACTGCATTAAGCTTTCTGATCACTCTTCCTTTATCTGCTATGATTTTGAACACAATACGAGACAGTTCAGACTAACCAGTGGATTTAGAAGCCCTTTCAAGCACACCAACATTTCAAAGGTTTAAAAGATTAAAATATCAAAAAGAGCCCTGTGGTTACTATGCTAGTGCTCTTGCATTTTATAGTGCAGGCATGAAAGTGACAATTTATCTCCATTAGCTCCACAATTCAGTGCCTCTGACAAATTTTAAAAGCGAGTTTATTTTATTGTACCACACTTTATCTACGCTATATGCAAAAAAGGAAAACAACATTCAGTAAATTGAAAACATCTATACTACAGTTTTCACAAGGCATCTTGATTACTACTGCAACATTCTGTAATGTATGCATAATCCTGTCCGCATCTAACATTAATTTTATCTTGAGAGTTGCATCTGAATCAGGTGCTGGCTCTTCGTTTGCTTCAGTATGCTCTGCATTATATTTCCTTTATTTCAGAACAATCTGCTACACTTAAGAAGTCAGGATTCCCAAAGCATGGGTCAGATGCTACAAGCTCTCAGACAAACATCAGCCAGGCACGTGGACTGTGGGACTAAGTCAGAATGTTTTACTGTAAAAAGCGATGACTCACAGTTTGATTCATTCTTTTTGCATATTTCCATGTCAAAATTAAGCCCAGTCCTGCAGACATTTATGGAGATTAGTAGCCCTAGGAAGGTTAAGAGCTCTGGTGAGGTCAACAAATTCATGTGTGTAAAGTAAACAAGGCTGCACATAACAGGACACACACGGCAGCTACTCTACTGCTTGTAAAAGCAATACCACTTCATTCATCCCTCCAGCCCTGCATTCGTTAGCAACTATTCAGAGCCCTGAATACATTACAAAGCCTAATGCTTTAACTGTCTGAAATTTTACAGCAGAGAGTCTTCAAGCTTTTCCTGTAGGCTCATTAGAGAGAACTGACATGTCTATAACACAACTGAGGAGTTTCAGCAGTACCTACCAGCTCCAGCTCCAGCTCCACCCCATCCATGTGGGGCACTGCTTCAGCAAGGCCGACCTCACTGCCTGGGAAACCACGAGCTAAAGTAAAGGAGACCTGACAAATTACCAGATGTTGGTAAAAATCTTAGCAGTTACAGGAAAAATAACATTCTCAAAGGGAAACACTGGTTTCACCAGTACTCATTCGGCTTCGTGCATCAAATTACAAGGAACTTGATACTTGGGTTTTTTATTTGAGTAAGGCTACCTTCAGTCATTTCTGGAGACTCTCATCAGTGCATTTAATCACCTGAAATTAAGATCTCTCTTCGCTTTAAATTAAGTGCTCTTGCCCAAGTTAGAGCAGAATCTTGTCCCATACTTGGAGGAGAAACCAAAAGTGTTTTTTCCCTAAATCAGGTCTATTTGCACAAGAATGACAGAAGACATGTCTTCCCAAATCACAACCTTAAAATGAGATTCAAAGGGGTAATTCCCAGCTCATAAACACTCTGCAATAACAACACATACGATCTTAATAACAGGTCTGAATCCCCACTGCACTATGCAATGTGCAAGTTGTAACCTAGAAATCTGTCATTCAGAACATCTTGCAAACAGACCTACAAGCAAGGTGGAGGTTCCTCAACCAGAGGTAGATGTCATAGCTATTCTCAAGATCTCACATGCTACTGATATCTTATGAACCAAGAAAAAAAAGTAACCGCAGAGATATCATTAAAAAAAAAACCCAACCAAACCCAAATGTATTTGGAACTACATTTACTTTCAAACATCCTAACACAAGCAATGCTAGGAAAAAAACCAAACCAACATAAGAAACAGTGTGTGCTCTGCAAGTCATATGTTACAACTGAGAAAACAACAGATTACATGTAAATACTTAGTTATGGAACTGAAGTTTCCATTAAGTCTTCACATACGTCTCTCTCCTTATTTACAGTGTCTTTAATAAGCTTATAAGCATCCTTTTATCCAGGAGGAACTGCTTCTGATTCAGGATGCATTAGCTATTCATTTAATATGACAGTCAATTAAATTATTTTTTTTTTTACAAAAGTAATCAAATACATAGTTAGATAAATTATCAGGTAACTGAGTGGAGCGTGGGATAGAACTAAAAACAAATGGTTTTTTCCAACACAAAATATGCCAGTGCACAAATTCAGAAACACACCTGAAGGGTCTTAAAACCTCTGTTTAATTTAAGTTGAAAAGAATGTGGACATTTCCATCTTCTTGCCTGATTCTGAGCTACGGTACTTTGCATACAGCCGTTCAAACAATCTGACTTCACCACATGCAGCTGAAGTAGGACAAGTAAAGAATAGGCATATTAATACAACTAAGTAAAATCCAATATCTGCAAGCGCCGTGGCTTTTTGAAATACTGTCTCCCAACTTCTGAAACACTTCTGCAAAGGAAATAACCTGATCAGCTGCCACAACTGATAGAGTTGTTCAGGTTTCCTTCTTTCTACAGCTATATTAATGCACTGCAATCATTCACCTCTAGTCACTAAACCCCAAAACATTCACTGTTATTTGACTAACAGCTGCAGGCTTGCCTCAGTAATATTTGCACTCCCCTTCTTTCCTACTTAAACATCAGCTGACACAATTTTTCCAGCCTCAAAAAAACCACCCTACTCTTCACAGATATGAAATAAGTCAGGAATATTTGCAGAGTAAGTTTCTGGTGGCTGCAATGAAAGCTCTTTGTGAATCTGCAACTCGGGCAAGTAGGGAGCAGAACTGTCATGGGACAGAAGACTGAATATGCTGTATGAAGGGAAGGCTGTAAGAAGAGTCATCAGAGCAATGGTCCATGCAAACAAACATTCACTTGTGAACTTTTCAAATAGCTCCGAACAAACATTTTTTATTTTATTTTATAGATTGTCTGTAAAACTAGAGACAATCTATAAAAAAATGCTTTAAATGCTGGCAGCTGGCACTAAGATTAAGAATCGATACAAAGGAAAGGGTTAAGGTTTTTTTCTGTATACTGTCACCACTTGTAAAGAATAAATAAGGCATCCTCTGAATAATTCCTCCTCTAGATTAATAAAGTAAGTGTTCTTAATTTAGAATGGTCACACAAATACCTGAATCCTACACCCTTCTCTATTTTCCATTTCTTTAAAAAAGTAGAGCAGGAACACACACTTGCTGGAATACATAGTGAGACCTGTATGTCTCAGGTGACTGCTTTAACTGCCAGGCAATGGTTTCATAATTACCCAGTAAATAATTAAATATTCATTAAGTCTGAGGAAAAAGCAGGAGAGCTTCAACAAACGAGAAAACAGGGAGACTTATCCCAGAATACTCTGTTCGCTAATTCTCAGAGCAATCACTTGCAAAGTGGGAGAACTAGATTCAAGACTCAATTTTTGAGTAATATAAAGGTAGCAAGGTGTGAAACCAGAAACTCCTCGTGCTCTGATCACCAGGAAGGATGCACTGATCAGATTCCCAACGCCGCAATTTCATACGTATTATCACATGGCTCAGCAAAAGACGGCAACATTTTTGGGTCTTCTCAACTGAGGCAACTCAGATGACATCAGCGTGGATGGGGCCAGCACTTACCTCTTGCCTCTACCAACTGGTGGCAAGGCAGTTTCTGGTCTATAAATAAGGCAACGATGATAGTGAGATGCTGTGTTTCAAATGACAACCCCTGCAAACAGTCTACAGAATAAACATGTAGGCCAGTACATGCAGTGGCGTAAACATACCCCACTGACACCTCTGCAGTGAGACAGCAGCCAAAGGGGAACTAAACGTGGCAACTGAAAGGCAAACACAGGAGCTAGAATTCTTTTATGGATTTAATCCCACAGAATATTTTTCCCCCTAAGCCTCTTTGAGCCCATATGGAAGTGTGTAAAAACTGCTGTTGCAGCCTGACCGCCTGTTCTCTCCAGCCTGAGCAGAGATCTCCCTCGTTACCCAGAGGCCATCCTGCAGACACCAGGGAATGACAGAGTCACACTGAACTAGCTGGTGGGCCACCAGCAAGGTCAGTCTTGGTATCTCCTTTAACAGTCCCTTCTGCCAACTCATCCCTTCTCACCAGCAACCCATGACTTTGCTAGTCAGTACCTATCGGAGGAATTAGACTTTGACTCTTATTTTTACTGATTTTGCCCTTTTCATGTGAAAAGAGGGTCTTCTTACTCAGCATTATCAAACCAGTTATCAGAGCCTGTCCAGAAAGGCTTCCTTGAGATGTTCTGGAAGACAGGCAAAAGCTGCTAAGGACATTTTAAGCACATTAGCTACTTGGTCTTTGGTGGTTAACCAAAGTTAACCTTTCTCTTTCACCAGCCTCTCAGTACTGTGCACCTCATTGCAGCCTAGTGCAACATATATTTATTTTTTCTTCACCAGATCTTTTTTTTAGACATACAAGTAGTCTCATAAGGAAAAGATGCTCCAGTTTTCTGTATGTAGGTATAGTCAGCCAAAGCCACACATAATTCAGTATTCACTTCCCCTTGTTCTCCTATGTTAGCAGCGTGGTGGAAGTAGCACTGGAGCCCTGCTCAACACCAGACTATTTTTCTCGCCCATAGTTTTGCCATTAACGTTTTCATACTTTTCTTTAAGTAAAGTACCAGAGAAACTCCACAAGATCAGATACTGTGCCTCCCTAAGGTGTCTTTATTCAAAATAGTTCTCATGATAATGCATTAAATTGGCCGAAACCATCTGAAGAAGGAAGAAGTCTCAAAGGAGGGTTGGAGGAAAAACAATGAAAGCCCCAACTCTCTCACTCCATAACCTCTCAGGACTAACAGAAACTGAAAAAGTAATGTTTTGTTCCATATTGCCAATTTATAGGCTCTGGTTTAAACAAGTTTGTTGATAGAGAGCTGACCGTCTGGACTCCAGTGAAAGTCAGTAATTTCAGTCAGGTACAAGGAAAAGGATGGTTCGAGATGCTCCTGGCAGCTTGTTTCTCAATAAGGCCCACGTTTGTGACAGGCAGTGTATTCTACTATCCCACAGTTAAAGACAGTAGCGTACTGTCTTTAGTAGGGAATACAGCTTAAAGCAGCACAGGATTTGACCCGTGACTACAACATCACGGCATCAGAAGTGGCTGGCAATTAAAAGATTACAATACAGTCAACGATAATCCGATGAGCTCAGCTGCAGATGCACACAGGCTGCTCGGGGCAGGCTGCGGGGGGAGGAACGATGCCGAGTGTGCACGACAGCACTCACGGCCACCACGGTCCTCTGCAGTGCCCTAGGAGGAGAGGAACCACTGGCAAGGGGGGACCTGCTACCTGCACCCTGCTCCCTCATCAATTCTGCAGGAGGGACCTCCTCCCACCCCACACTTCGTTGTGACTTCAGTGCAAGGGTATCAGAGGAGATTAACACTTCTAGTCTATTTTCTGTCA
The DNA here is from genome assembly GCA_004320125.1 of Scolopax mira. NCBI lineage: Eukaryota > Metazoa > Chordata > Aves > Charadriiformes > Scolopacidae > Scolopax > Scolopax mira. The sequence continues at coordinate 49,791 of BJBW01016478.1, forward strand.
TGACATTAATAATCTCATTAATTCTATGCACTGTTACTTGGAAATTAGGAAGGCACAAATACATAAAGCAGCCTTAAAAAGGGCACATGATGCACACAACTACATTCCTCTTAATCAAGTAGTCTGTTGGGCAACAAAACCAGCATAATTGTCAAGTTCTCAAAACTTAAATCAAGTTCTTAACTTAGATAGAGTTCTTAAACATACCAGTTACCCATTTGGAACACAAACCAAAGAAGTCAGCTTTCCATTACACAACCGGTTCTTCATGGAGCTCATATTATTTATGTCAAGAATGCAGAGACACCAATTTGCTACACGCATAAGGCACCTATGAACAAGAGCTTATACATTTTCACTTCTACCAATCATCAAATTAGTGATTTGCAAGAGGAAGAGCACGCTGTGCCATCTAAACATAACAACATCGGTGTGTTAAATCTACTCTATTAATAAGGGTGAAAAGTATTTTAGTATTTTCTTTTAGTATTTACCTTTTGAATGCTTGCATAAATACCGTCTCAGAAGCAAGAGTAACTTTATGCCTACCAAGTAGTTGCAGGGTGTTTTGGTACAGAAGCTTGTATTGCAGTAGATCTTAGCAAGCAAGGGGAATGATGACAAGAGGCACTAGAAGCTGTCTGACACAGTGTCCTCAACAACCTGCCATATAAAACTGTAAGGAAAGGGACCATGTGGATCATCAAGTCCAGACTGCTGTTACCACAGGCCATCCTATCTTGTAATCTTTCCTAAAAGATTATTTACTGGACAGTTAGCATCTTAAAAAAAAAAATTAACGACAAAAAGCTAAAGTTGGGGTTTTTTTTCAGAAAAAGAGCAGAATAATAAATCTTCTTGTTCTATAATATAAAAAAAATGAAGTTACTTGTAATCCTTTCAATTTCTCTATTACTTTCTCAAACAGTAGCTTAATTGCTGAGTGAGAATATTTTGGTTTAGATGCTTGCTCATCTTGGTACTGAATGAACACTTGTTTCATCTTGCCTCTGACCTAACGCTTTAGATTTTTAAGAGAAGAGAAGATAAACAAAGAGTCAGAGAGGAAAAGCAGAGAATAGCAAGGCTTGTGAGACAGTAAGTTGTTGAAAGAGCAGAACCCTACAAGAACTATCACTTAATTTTATTAGACTTCTGCTGCACTTTGTAAACATGAGCAGATTCGTTTGATTTTCAGGAAGCAGATACTCTGGAATGGGCTGGAACAGCAGAGACTGGTCTCTTTTACCATACGAAAGAATGTGAACTGGAAAGTGAAAGGGGATCAGAACATCTCCTTATTTAGTTTAACACACAGGGAGAGCAAAGCCAGCAGTGTGCACCACTCCGCTTCTGATACTTTGGAAGAAATAAGTCAAAGCAGCCTCTTGGAGACTCCGACACAAGACAGCACTGACAAACTGCCAGCAGACCCTCCACGTGGAGTAATTCCGATGAGTAAGCGCTGAGTCAGTTCAGGAGTCTGGACAGTCCATTTACACGAACTTGCAGTAGTCAGTTATGTTTCCCACAACAGCTAATTATGTAAAGGGTTACAATCATTACTTCCTGGAAGTCATCATCCAGTAAGCCAGCTGCATTTGCTTTTTATTCCCAATATACTTAACAAGAAACACTATACCATAAGTGTTCAAATTATATATATATTTTTTTTGTAACTTCTCTTTCACAATAAAAAATTTTACATCTAGTATATTTTGAGAATGTTTTGGTTCATGTGCTAATACAGTTCTCTTGCCTGCTTGTCAGCACTTCTGTATCTGTAATGGAAAGTCTCAGGAGGCTGCAACTGAAACTCAAACAGGTTTCATCAGTCAATAATGTATAACATAACAAAGTTAATAGGGCTATTCTAACTGATAAATCCACGATCACACTTCTAAGCACGTTCTACTGAAAAATGATAGACAAAGAAAAGCTTTTTTCCCTTCTCACCATTCTGTAATTAAAAACAACCCTCCAAATGCTACAACCAAGGCAAACGCAGATCAAGTACCCACACACCTTCAGAGGACCTTCATTAAAACGACTGAAGGAACCTGAAGGTGCGTAAGTTCATGGGACCTGATGAAATTCATTTATGGGTCCTGAGGGAGGGCAGATGAAGTTGCTAAGCCACTTTCCATTATATTTGAAAAGTGAAGTCCAGTGAAGCTCCCGCTAATTGGAAAAGGGGAAACATAACCCCCGTTTTCAAAAAGGGAAAAAAGGAAGACCCAGGGAACTACAGGCCAGTCAGCCTCACCTCTGTGCCTGGCAAGATCATGGAGCAGATCCTCCTGGAATCTCTGCTGAGGCACACAGAAAAGAAGGAGGTGATTGGTGACAAGCAGCATGGCTTCACCAAGGGCTAGTCACGCCTGACAAATCTGGTGGCCTTTTACAATATTGCCACAGCATGGGTAGACAAGGGGAATGCAACAGACGTCATCTACCTGGACTTATGCAAAGCATTTTACATTGTTCCACATGACATCCTGGTCTCAGAATTGGAAAGTCATGGATTCAATGGATAGACCACTCGGTAGATAAGGAACTGGCTGGATGGCTGCACTCAAAGGTCAATAGCTCTATGTCCAAGTAGAAGCCAGTGACAAGCAGTGTTCCTCAGGGGTCAGTACTGGGACCAGTGCTGTTTAACATCTTTGTCGGAGGCATAGACAGGGGAATAGAGTGCACCTTCATCAAGCTTGCTGATGACTCCAAGCTGAGTGGCGTGGTCAACATGCTGGAGGGAAGGGATGCCATCCATAGAGACTTGCACAGACATGAGAAGTAGGCCCATGAAGTTCAGACCTCACGAAGTTCAACCAAGCCAAGTGCAAGGTCCTGCACCTGGGATGTGGCAATCCCAGGCAAAAATAAAAGTTGGGCAGAGAAGAGCTGGAAAGCAGCCCTGAGGAGAAGGACTTGGGAGTGCTTGTGGATGAGAAGCTCAACATGAGCCAGCAATGAGTGCTGGCAGCCCAGAGAACCAACCGCATCCTGGGCTGCATCAAGAGAAGTGTGGCCAGCAGGCTGAGGGAGGTGATTCTACCCTTCTACTCTGCACTTGTGAGACCTCACCTGGAGTAATGCATCCAGCTCTGGAGTCCTCAACACAAGA
>BJBW01016478.1:56983-76390 GCA_004320125.1 Scolopax mira
CAGCCTGGCCTTGAACACCTCCAGGGATGGGGCAGCTACAACTTCCCCAGGCAACCTGTTCCAGTGCCTCACCACCCTCACAGTAAAGAACTTCTTCCTAATATCCAATCTTAATCTTCCCTCTTTCAGTTTATAATCATTACCCCTTGTCCTGTCACTACAATTCCTGACAAAGAGTCCCTCCCCTCTCTCCTGTAGGCCCCCTTTAGGTACTGGAAGGCCATTATAAGGTCTCCCTGCAGCCTTCTGTTCTCCAGGCTGAGCAACCCCAGCTCGCTCAGCCTGTCTTTATAAGACAAGTGCTCCAGCCCTCTGATCATCTTCATGGCCCTTCACTCGACTCATTCCAACAGGTCCATGTCCTTCCTGTGTTCAGGACTCCAAAGCTGGACACAGTACTCCAGATGTCTGCACTCACAAGTGCAGAGTAGAAGGGTAGAATCACCTCCCTCAACCTGCTAGCCACATGGCTTACTAATTCAAGGCACAATTACCCCTTGCATGGAAGGCCAGTTACAAACCTTAAGAAGGTAAACATGCCAGTTTAACACTGAATAATCTGAAAGCTATTGAGCAGCATCCTCCAATCCTCTTCTACTACTACACGTTTCTTCTCCAGAGGGGTTAATTTCTGAAGTCAGGCAGGTATTCAAGATCTCACTAGCTTACCCTTCACCATACCTGAGATATCCACAGGATGGTCTAGTATTTCTTTGCTACTGTGCATTGCTCAGTAACATTATCAACTGACACTACATTATCAGCAGTACAAGGAGCAGCTGGTCCTCAGAATACAAAAGGTACGATAATAATAGGCTACTATAGTCAATGGAGCTTTGAGTTAAAGAATGTTGTGTATAAATCTAAGTGGGGTCACATATCAGAAAGTTAATACTCAACTCCTAACTATACCACCAGTCTGTTGCTCATTTGAACAGGCCCTCCACTTTCTAGCTCTAGTCATATCCCCCACCCCAGCTGCAAGGTTGGTGGGAACCTCTAGTGACTTCAAAGGGCCAACAAATTTATCACACTCTTCAGAAAAAAACCCACATCCAATTGATAGTCTTGATGATCAGGGACATTTTAAGAAGCACTTTTACTCAGTAATCCAAGACAGTCTGCAGAAAGTCTACAAGGCACACTGCCCAAGCCCTTTTAACAATAATATAAGTTGTTCCTCAGAACCGTCAAAATGTTCTTGAATAAACAAGTTTTTGATGCTTTTCCTAAAGCTTTTGAATTAGAAAGTGAAACATTGCTGAGAAGTAGGTGCTTCAGCAAAATTATTAAGTGACAAAGTCGTACTGGAACTTAAGTGTATCAAGATAGCTCACTTCCAATTAGTGAGAGCTACAGCACCAAGCAATACTACCCATGTGCCTATATATTTATAAATTAAGGTGTCCAAGTCATCATAAAATCTTTACATCCCCCAAAACAATAGGCATGGGTATCCATCTTGACAGATTTAACTTCAGTATTAATATATCATTAAGAAATATCCTTCTGTTTTCTATATGATGTGCAGGAAAGGGAACACAATTCCTTACTACTACAATTGGGATAGCTCCTGACTGAAGGTAGCCTGAAGAACATGGATGTTGCAAAAAAAAAAAAAAAAAAAAAAAAAGATGTAATAAGATATTCTGCCCAACAATTCAGAAGTACCTTGCCCATTTCAGCTTGACAAACAGGTAGCACTCGCAGGCTTTCTACTGTTCTTGTATGACTTCCACCACAGCAACAGCAAATCTACTGATAATATTGCTGAAAGTTCAAGGAGATGTCAGCTTACACCACCCAGGAACCAGGCAGAACAATTAACATCTGTTACTGCTTCCTATTTGAGGAGTTAAGAGCAGAAACGCTATGTGAAGAATGGCACTGTTAAATCCTCATTTCCAAATATGGCACCATATACATACCCCACAAGCCATGTACATTAGAGGCCCCCCTTTCGCCAGTGTCAATATTCAGACACCTCATGACAGGATTTACAAATGCACACATCAGTGGTACGAGTGGTTTCTGACCCACTGACCCCCGTGTTCAGCACGCTGGGCTCCATGCAGTCACGTAACAAGGTAAGGGATATATGTGGTGTTACACTCCTTTGCACGCGCCTGTCCAGAGGACCTCAAATGGCCAGTTTGCTGCCAAATTGTCCAGATCCTTCAGGCAACTAAACACGTCAGCAGTGAGGAATCCGTTAGCCATTGCAAAGACCAGAAATCATAAGCAGCAAAAGCGGTTTTGGCCACACCCTTTCTCCTACTCTAATGTGAGAAATTCCAGGTCACACACAGGGACCTGCATCTCCTGCAATTACATTCACTTCAAGTTACCTTGCTGGCTAATTAGGACTCATTCCATAGCCCTTGACCCCCCCAATATCAAAAACTATTTCCAAGGTATCACACAATGGTATTGTAAGTTTGCTTTAGTAACACTGAGCTAGCACTGAGCAGAATTTTGTCTTAGTACAGACAGCTCTTGCCACCTGAAATACAATCGTAGTGATGCTGGTTAAAGAAAAAGAAGCTCTGGCTACAATTTCCAGCCCAGCATACTTTTTCAAACAGCTGCTAATCAACAATTCAAGCGAGGCAGACAGGACCAGACTCAGCACAGACCACCACAAAGGAGCAAAAGCAAGTCAAAATTCCCACTAGGCTATGTTTACAAATGCTACCTCCCTCTGCAATTATGATGGGGGACCATGACACCAAAGAGCCAGGTTATCAGAGATGGCTGCTACCTTAGTCTTTGTTGTTTATGAAATGATCTGTGTGGCTGAAGGGCATGGTATTTTTTCTTCATTATTCAAAAGAAAAGAACAGCTTATACAGCAACTGGCTGTAGTTAATAAAGGCTGAGACCGTAACAACCGTATTAGGAGGAGGCAAAGAACAGCCTGCACACTCTGCAAAGAGCTTAAGATCTTGAGCATTTTTTCTGCTCAGTGATCAAGACAAATCTCCACCATCACCAGAGAGGCAGAAGCACCAATCCACCCCAGGCTCAATGGCAGTGAATCCACCAGCTACACGAGAGCTGTCTCAGCCCTGCCCATGTCAAACAGACACCTGAAGCGTGGCCTACCTGCCAGCTCAGAAAAGACCCCTCACTGCCCACCTATCTGGCAGGTCTCTTATTTTAAGCCTAAAACCCTACCTGGACCCAAAACTATTTTCATTGGTGACAGGTATTTTTCACATAAAGTTAAGCCTAAGAAGAAGAAAAGTCAAAAAAACTACCACTTTCCTTTTAAGAGGAAAAAGGACAACAAAACCCCAAGAATGGTCTTGAAAATTTGATCTCACAGGATTAAATAAGAAGAAAAAATACCGTGCAATTACAGAAGGTCAGCAAATCTTTGAACAGCTGTGGAGGGGTTCCTCCCACCCCGTTTCAGACACCTCGGTCTGAACCTTGCCAACCCTTGCCTGTGTGGAGCCGGAGCAGCTGGCAGACCTCTGTGGGCACAGGCTCCATCGCCACACCGAGACCGCAGGGCAGCACCACGGAGGGTCCACCCCAGGGACATAAAGAGCACGCCCGCAGCATTTTAATAAACAGGGTTCAGGTGTTGCACCGCTTTTTAAACGCTGCATTTCAGGTTCGCACCCACTCCCGAGGCTTGGATTTATTGCTATTTGTGTATTGTGCAGTTTATTCCCCAACAACACGCAGAAAAAAAAGGACGGGCACCAAGGGACCTACGCCCCACCGCCTATGCCGCTACTTTCCCACCCGAGACACTGGCAGAAGGGAAAACGCTACGTGAGGAGACGAAACTCGAGGGTCTGGAAGGGCTGGCGGCTCCAGCCGGGGTCTGCCGGCGCTGTCCTCGGCACAATAGTTGGGTGCGATACAGCCGGGCGATGCGAGGCTGAAATACTTCCTGGGCTGGCTCAAAGGGCTCATTCAATAGTCAAGGATCAATCTTTACTAGCCATCTTCCACAGCCCCGACACAGAAAACTACAACCCTGAGGGGAGGGTGGGGGGCACCAGCCATGTGCCTTGAGGTGGGGGCACGGCTTACTATTGTTTCTCGCCTCAGTTTGACTGCCAAGCCTTTTTTAATATGTTACACACACACACACACACACACCCCGCCACCACAGTGTTACCGAAGTCGGTGGAGGGAGGGAAGGTGCTCCGCCGGGGCCGGGCAGCGGACAACAGCAACCCCGGACCCCCCCACACAAACCGGCGCCGCTCGGAGCGCGGCCGCCCGCCACCCCCTCCCCGCTCCCCTCCGCCGCCGCCCCGAAGTTCGGGGGACAAGGACCGACCGCCCGGACGGCGGCAGTGGCGGCGGGGCCGGCCTCGGCCCACAGCCCAGGGGAAGGGAACCGGTCGGCCCGCCCGCCGGAGCCCCTGAGGCCGGGGCGGCGTCTCCCGCGCCCCGCGCTTACCTTTCACTTGACTTTCATACTCCGCTATAATCTCTTTGTCCTTTTTGAATCTGCTCGGGGTTGACATTATCCACGCGCTTCTTCCGCTTCTCCCCCTTCTTCTCCTTGTTGTAAATTATTATGATCGATTGTTAATTATTGGTATTATTTTTTTCTGGAGGGGAGGGGTGTGCGTGTGGTGCGCTCCCCAAGTTGTACCAGGCGGCCGCAAGCCCCAGCGAGCGCGGCGGCGGGCGGCTGACCCCGGGGGAGCGCCGCCGGCACCGGAGGCGGCGAGGGCGGGGAGGCGGCGTTCAGACTAACCCCGGCGCGGGCACCATCGCCTCCCGGCACCGCCGCCGGCAGCAACGCGGTCCGCGGACCCGGGGGCGGCCGCAAGGCGGGGCGGCGGAGCTGCCGCTGGCCGCGGGGCACCCGCTTCCACTTAAACGAAGGCGGGGGCCCGGCGGCTGCGCCCCACCATTGTTACCGCGCCTCACGCACCCGGGAGATGGGAAGGGAAGGAGGGAGCGGGCGTGCGGGAGGGCGACCGCGCTGGGTCCGTACGCCAGAGGCACTAGTTACTCCTTGTCGCCGCGCTCGCCTGGGTGGGGACTCAGGGCCGGCGCCCCGCCGTGACTAACCCCGGGCGGCAGCGTCCAGGCGCACGTCCCAGCCCCGCAAGCGCCGAGCAGCGGCCGGCGCGGGGCGGCACCCCCGCCGCGCCCTGGAGAGGTGTCTCCGGGAATAAACTTCTCCCCGCCCTCCCGCCGCTCTCTCCTCCCTTCCTGCCTCCTCGCCCGCCTCCGCTCACTCGCTCGCCTCGTCCCCGGTGGCGCCCGCTCCGCCTTCCCCCTTCGCCGCCCCCCCCCCCCCCCGGCTCCATGCCGGCAGCCGGGGCGGGAGCGCGGCCACCGCCCACCGCAGGCCCCACCGCCCCGCGGCGGGAGGCCTAGCAGGCCCGGGCGGGAGGAAAGGGGCCACCGTCCCGCAGCGAGCCGGGTGCCCTCAGGGGACAGGGGCATGAGGCGGCGATGTGGTGACAGAAAGCCCTTGATCCGGCGGGGAAAGTTAAAAGCCCCACGGCCAAGCCGCACGGGGAGGGGAGAGGCTGGAAGGGAGGTCTGTCCTCCGGGGACCCCGTTTGTGTGGTGACAGGGCACGGCTGTGCTGCCGCTGCCGTGCCAAGGCCCAAGAAGAGCCGGGGACATGGTGGAACTGAGGGGAGTTCCCTCAGTTCTTGAGAGAACCTCCAGGCACAGCAAGTCTCGATTCCACCATCCTTGCCCTAGCTCATGGGGGACACAAGCAAAACAGGGTTGGAGGCCATCCAGAATGCTGCTGCCTTGAACTGTGCGCGGGAAGCTGGCCCAGTCAGACTGTCACAGTCGATGTTGGGGTCAGGAGGATGGACTCCAACCCTGTGAGCCATGGTGCACAGCCCTCCCTGTGAAGCTGGGGCTGTGAGGAGAAGATGATGGTCCAGAAGGGCAGGAAGAGCTGGAGGTCAGAGCATGGGATGAGTCACCAAGGGGGAGAGGAGGCCCAGGCATGCCCTTCCTTCTGGGTGACTCCAGCAGCGATGGGGACAACCTCTGCCTCTGCCTGCAGAGCTGGCACCTGGCTCAGCCCTCCGGGGCTGTGGAGGATGAGCTGGCTGCCAGCTCTGCAGGCGGAGATGAGGCTGTACGTGCCAGGAGCCGAGCAGGGTGCTTCACGGACACTTCTAGGTCCTGGGCTCTAAGCTTGGGAGTCACCTGCAAAAGGATGCAGGATGACTCAGGCTGCACAATCCCTTTCCCTTTCCCCTGGCTGACCTGAAACATGGCCTTTGCCCGAGAAGAGCTTGCTAAAAAAAAAACATGGAAAAGGCAAAGAGTGATGGACACTGCTGCCTTGTGATGGGCAAAGAATGTGGCTGTCGTTCATGAGTCAAAGCCAAAACTCAACTTGCAAGGCCACAACTGCAGACTTTGGGCTGCAGGGAGGTCAGCTATGAGGAGGTTAAAGGCAGGCAGGGGACTTTCTGGAGGCACAGAAGGCTTACTGTCTTCAGGTATGTCCAGGGGCAATTAAGCAAAGTTGCAAACTGTTCGCAAGGATCTTTCATCATTAGCTGCTGGGAAAGTTCAAGCTAGCTACCAAGTAATTTGGCTGGACTTGAGCTTTAGTGCTATGGGCACCTGGCCCTTGGAGGGAAATGTCACGGTTACTGTACTCATGTTGACATTCCTGCCCATGTTTATATTTAATTCTTATAAATGCATTTGCTTTGCATTGCAGTCACTCTCTTCCACACCTCTGCATTTCAGCGGTAGGTGTACAGTTTGCAGTTTGTCTTTAGGTTTCATTAGGTACCATGCCCTCCCCTGCTACAGGATCAGGGTGACAGGATTCCTCTTCTCCTTTCTTTCTTCATGTGATATTCTCTATAATTTTTGTCCAAAGCCAATTTAACTCCAAGGTGTATGGTCAAATTATATCCCTTGAATAAGAAGCCCTGCCTCAAAAGAGCACTCACCTCTGTAATCCCACCCAACTCTGATTTTCATCTCAGCCTTTAATCTTCATGTCTTGTCTCCTGGCTATTCTAGTCCATCTGTTAGGCTGGGAACTGGCTGATTTACAAGACAGTGGGCCACATTCCCCAGGGACATGGGGTGCTAGCTGGAGGTTAGCTGTGCATCCTGCCCAGTCTTACAGAACAAACAGTGAGGACAGAGAACAGTGGTCAAGTCCCCTTGTGCCCCAAGTGAGGCTATGCAGGCTGGCACCTCTGGCCCCTCTCTCCCTTGCCCAGAAACTGGGTGTGTGAACCCTTGCTGAGGTGTGTTTGGAGGTTTCTGCCTCCTCCTCTCCTGGGGGCTGAAGGACACAGCCCTTTTCCACCATTGAGCCTACACTGGGAAATACCACCCAGATTTTTCTCCTCAGAAGGGTGCGGAGCGGGCCTGAACATCCATGCCTACACCATCCCTTCCCTCTGTGCTAGGTGCTTCAGACAGAGGATGGGCCTGGCTCCACAGAGCCCAATCACAGGCTGCAAATGGAGCATTTCTGTTTCTCTTTAAGGGCAATTGCTGTAAAGATGCAGAAACCAACTTCTGGAGCTGATCTGGAGGACCAATCTCTGGAGATTGATCTCCCTGCATTCAGCCACTCGGTTTAGGGCTGTGTGTCTGTGGCAGGACCACCAACCAAGGATGGACCAGCTTCAGCAGGCTTCAGCATCCCAGGCTTAGAGCTGCATAGATTCTGGACCCCTAAGTTAGGATTGGCCTCCAGGACAACCAGCATTGAGCTGTCTGAGAAATCTGATTTTTCCCCCGCCCTTCTTTAGGGATTGGCAAAGGATTGTGCATTATTACATGGGTGTAATCTTCTTTCAAGATGCTTGTGGCAGCTCAAGTCCCCGGACTCAATTCCACACTGATTTACACAGTCTGCAATCCCATTGTGAGGATGGTGATTGCAGAGGAACAGACCCTGCCTGAGCTCTGCAATGCCAGGTTTGAGGTGACTTTCAGGACACAGAAGATTATTACAGAAAGTCCCGTCTTTCAAGACTTGTTCCCAAAAGAGGTCCCCAAAGACTTCCCATCAATTTCAAGAGCAGCAACCACTGGAGCTGCGGAACAGTCTTGTTATACGAACCCCTGTGCTCCCATAGATGATGCTTAGGAATGCTTGTTTATCCACAGTGGTGTTCTGTGAACTCTAAATTATTGCATGTAGAGCATATCCAGATCTTGGAAGGGAGGACGCTATAGACATTTAAAAAGTATTGGGATAAAGCTGATTGAGAGCACTTATGTTGTTGCAAGGGGCAGAGTTGTATCAATAATAATGTATCAATAATAATGTAGTGTAGTAGGGTACGATACTGGTGCAGGGTTTGTGGGCCTCAGTGTATGGAGTTAGATAATCTACTCCATTGGGGAATTGGAAATCCTGAATTATGAATGATAAACCAGAGATGTGTTTATACAGAGAGCAGTTCCTGCAATACTTCATGCACTCAGTGCAAAAAGGGAATGATGCGGGCACGCTGGATTTTGCTTGCTTGAGAACGTCATTATTACATTTCATTTACATAGCCTGATGAGTTGTGCAGTATTTGCTTTCTTGTGCTGCTAATAAAAATAGACCATATAACTGATTGCTTGGATGTCACCGAGTTGTTCTCTGTGAGCTCATAATGGAACGCATCGACCCCCTTAAACAACAAAACCCTACTCTAATTTTCTTTAGACTGAAGACAGAAATAATTAATCATGCTTTATGATTACAGTCAATCAGTCATTTTACAGTTGGACAGTGAGTCTCTAAGTGAGAGACCAAGCTTTAATTGAAACAATGAAACATTTGACTGTTATTGAAAAATCAGTAAGAGGCACCATTCAAAGCACTTCTTCAAATGTTTGTCACTGATAAGATGCACATTTCTATAGAATCCAATCTATTTGCTTGGGAATGAGATTATTTTAGTAAATACAGTTGCTTATCTAAGATTCAAAACCAGCAAGGATTTTTTTCTCTCCCCTTCCCCCAACCAGTGCAGCACATAATGCTGCTCCGTGCTTATAAACTCCCGAGACATAGAGATGAAATCTGGGCTTATGGGGTTTGTCAGAGGCTACAGAAGAGCCAGGACTTCACCCTGGCTGACCTGAAAGTGAGTGGCTCTGAAGCATTCAGCTGGACCACTGCAGCAATGAAATTAGGATTACGAGCTGCCCAAACTTCAGCAGTTCAGGAAAGATATTTACCTCACCTGAGTTTCTCTGTGAGCCTAAGTCTCACCAACCTTTCATTCCCTGGAGCAGTACTCTGACCACTGGCATGGCTGTGTTGATTGTAAGGGCTTGTGAACACAAATCTTGTCCAGAAGCAGAGTAAAGGAAGAAAAGGAATTCTTATTTCCCAGTAAGAGTGTTTACAAGTGGAGTATGTAGAATTGGTGATGTACTTTAAATTGAAACTATACCTGGATGCACAATAATTTTTAAGCCCTAGCTGTTTACTATGTACTTCTTCAGATTACCGTTTTTGTCTGTTGAAGAATTGATGGGCTTCTTTTGGATATAATAGTTAGAGCGTCCATTTTGTGAGCTTCACACACCTGGATTTATGCAACTAAAGTCATATGCCTAATCTAAATGAGTCACTTAATCACGTAATTTAACCTTCTTCAAAAGTCAATCAATCAAGAGAGGTGGGTATGTCCTTGGTGGTGATCACTATGGTTCACTTACTTTTGACACTTCGTTTAGTAGGGATTTTATTCCAGTTTTCCTTACTGTCATAACCTGAGGTCATATAAGACAGGAATGACATCCTCTTCAGAACATTTGAATGTGCTACACTGAATGGTAACAACAGTCTATTAGAAATATGCTTATTATTTGTAGTCTCTTGCTCCTCAATAAAATGCACAGCTAATCATCTTATGGAGACTGTTTGTTCATTTACTATTTGCAGTCACATTAGAAAGTAATCCTGTTGGCCTGCCATCTGAATGAGGATTCAGGAAAAATACCATTAGGAAACCTCTTATATATATGTGTGTGTGTGTGTCTCTGTGTATATATATATATATACAGGCAATTTGCCACATTCAAATGCATGCAATATCTCTCTCAGCATGAAATACATTTGAATCCAGTGGAGAATTGTTCATATCACAGAAAAAAAAAGAAATCTTCCAGGTGAAATCACTGACTTGAGATGAAAGAGATCCTTCTGTCTCTATAAGGTAAGATTTCGGGCCTGGAGGACTGATAGAGCCTGGGACATGAATGAATGGTGTATTTCTTCTAAAGCAAAAAGAAGAGCACTGAACCCAAACCTCCCCACATTAGTTTCCTTGCTATTTAGTTTGAAGAAATTAATGAGACTTGAAGCAGTAATTGGTATGTCAATATTTAGTCCTTTGGCTTTACAGTCACAAAGTACAGTTTAGTGTTTCCTTGTTAACTTGTTCGTTTTGAGCAGTGCTAATAGGACTAATGACATAACTAATATATAGAAAATGATGAAGCTACTTTATGCCTTTTACTGTTAAGAATATTATCCTTTCTTTTATATGGTGTTGCTATTCATTTCCCAATTAGTAATTACAAGGAGGAATGGATTCTGAATAATAACTTTCTCACTTAATGAGAAGGGACTGAGGGAGTCTTGCCATTTTGAAGAAGAAATACAGAAGTAATTGCATTCTCACTGCAGGGTTTGTGTTCTCTGTAGGCCTACTTTTGTCCTATTTGTAGCCTTTGAGACTCTGGTATTTCACTGCTTCTCAACATAATGAGCTGAACAATTTGTAAGCTTCACACACCTAAATTTAGGCAACTGCATGTGCCTTACACCTGCCAGGTTATATGGGCTAGCATTATTCTGAATCTTTATTCTGCTTCTTAAATTTAAGAGCTATATTGCCCAGAGAAGTGCTGGGATGCTTTTTGGTTTAACTTTTCTTTCCAAGCCTGGTGAGGGAACACTGGTGTGTTTGAGAGATCTCTTCCAAGTGTGCCTAAGGGGGCATGTTAGTGGTAATTCAAGTCTTTGATGAGCAGATAATTGCAACTCTGATAATTAGCTTTTGGTTTTAACTTTTCCGTTTTCATTGTTTATGTTTGTTCCATCAGTTCTCAGCTAAAAACGAAATAATTCAGCTACTTCATTACTCCTGACCTTCTCATGCTAATGGTTTTGAGTGCAGGGCGTTAAAAGTTAAGTTTAAAAGGAGAAGAAACTGTGCTTGAAGCAGCATCCGAGAATTAAAAACATTCTATTTTTAAAATTCAGTCCTATGTACTTCATCACGCTGCTGTTGTCTGACTTCAACTAGAATGCATATATGATTAAGGCTGCTGGATTGTACCCTCAGAACTTAGGGGAACACAACTCCTGGTCTTGCTAACCATATATGGCCTTCACACACCAACCAGATTTTCCAGAACCTCAGCTTTCTGGGCTGCTTCAGGCCATGCCCAGTGGCTTCAAGGTTACAAACCACTCTCATTTATCTCAAAAGGGGTGCTCGTTTTTGCAGAACCACCTAGCCAGTCTGCTCATTTGTTAGTGTGGGCTCCAGGGGTGGGAACAGCTGCAGCCTATTGGGCTGAAAAAGTGTGTTGCTATTAATGGTCTACCCAGCACGCTGCCATCTCTCTCATTTAGCCCCTTGGCCCACCCTCTGCCTGAGCCCTTGCCCAACAGCAAGGCAGAGAAACAAGGGTTTCTCTTGTTTCTCTTGAACCCTTGAACAAGAAAAAGAAAGGTTGTTTCTGTAGCATTTTCTCTTTTGATTACCGGTAACAGCAACGTGCTGCTTTCCTGACTCCCTTTTTTTCCCCTCAGCTACTTTTGCCTTTACTTTTATCAGAATCACGCAGGAGGGGTTTCAGGTGCCTGGAGGTGGTGGTACCTGGGCAAATGGAGGTAGGAAGGGATAGGGCATCAAGCTGGGCCTGGAGAGACCTTGTATTTCATATTTTCTACATTTTGCTTAATGCCAGCTTAACATCACTCAACCCCCCAGCTGCCAGTGTGGCCTGAGAGCTCTCCAGGGCGAGCTGGGTGGTGGCAGCTGGAATGGCTTCAAGCTGCAGAAGGAATTGAATCCAGACCTCCTGCTTCTCGGGCTGCTACTCCTCTGTATTTAAAGGCATTACGATGTCCTTCTCCTGCCATCAGGTTTTAAAAGACAAGTCTTGACCCGAACACTGTTCTTTTAAAGACTTGATGCTTGTGTGACTCTCTGAAGGGAAGGTGGTCCTTGCTACAGTCTCCCTCTCAAAACTCTGTGTTAACCACAGGGCCCTGGGGCAGGAGGAAGATGTCAGGCGTTTCTCTGTCCTTGTCTTTTCTTATCACCGGGCTGTGAGAGTCTCTTCATGTAGCATGCAGGGGTTTGG
The DNA here is from genome assembly GCA_004320125.1 of Scolopax mira. Taxonomy (NCBI): domain Eukaryota; kingdom Metazoa; phylum Chordata; class Aves; order Charadriiformes; family Scolopacidae; genus Scolopax; species Scolopax mira. The sequence goes on from BJBW01016478.1 coordinate 69,308, forward strand.
GTGAATTTTGAGGTATCTATGATTCCTCAGGCAATGCCCAAGCTCCTGCTGCAGAGGTGTGTCCTCACCGGCGGCCAGAAGGCAGGAGATGCTGTGGGTACCCACAGCCTTTACTGGACCCAATTTTCTGTCATATCCTCAGCTTGCAGCTGACCTTTTGTTATTTCTGTTCAGCAGCCCAATGTAGCAGTAATCGGGTGTGCAAATATTGCAAACTACACACATAAATACTTACCTCCAAGCAAATAACGTTTTTTTATAGAGTCATCTCTGTTTTCCCCACACACACACACACAAAACTGAAAGCTTTCCGTTAACACCAACCACTTTGAAAATTTATTTTGACCAAAGACTCAATGTAAACGACAATATCTGTTGAAGATGATCCATAATTTTCAAAAGTGCAGAAGACAAAAGATGCGTAGAAAATGCTTCTCGGGGGCCTCCGGGGCAGTTTCCAGCCGAGGCTGTTGATGTATTTCAAGTGTCACAGCTCCCTCCAGTGGGACGAAGCTGGCAGCAGGCGACGAGCAGGAGGAGATTTGTGCAGACACCAACCCAAAGCTTCCAAACCTCAAAAAGAAAATATTCAGAAAAACTTTTTTTTTTTTTTTTTGTCCGAATACAGTAGCTGATTCACCCTTCTCTCCTCACAATATAATAATATTTGATCCAAAGATTTTTATTAAATCCGACCTACATGGACCAAATTTCCATACAGTCTCCAAACAGTTATTTCCTGTTGACTACCACGGACATGCATTTGTTCATGTTGAGTAGAGTGGCATGGCTTATGAAAGCACAACGTCTGAGATGGGCTCAAACATCTGAGGAAGGTTCCTATATTAACATCCTGCCAGTATCACTCTCGGACATCAAATAACTGCAACAAATACAACACAAAATACATGTCATTCATGGGGGGGTTGGAACTACATGATCTTTAAGGTCCCTTCCAACTCAAATGATTCTATCATTCTGTGATTCTATATGCATTTTATGAATAATTTAATTTTCCCAAATACAGTCAAACCCACTATCTATATCAAAAATTATTAGGTTGATAATTTAATATTATTAGATTGATCATTTGATCTGAGAAGAAAACTTAATTAATGAAGTTTAGTGCAGTTCCTTACTGCTCCTTTCCAAGCAACTTCTGCTTACATTACTCAGTATGTTAAGTCGTGATTCAAGCCGAAGGTTTAAAGATGAGGGTGCATCTGATGGATGGTGCTGGCAAACCAAGGAATAGGCTCAGCATGGTGGGTGTAGCTAGGTGGGGGCTCAGCCTATAAGAATCTGCATTCGGTACGATGGTATCAGCATCCAGAGACACAACAGCAGCACTGTATAAATCACATGCATTGTTATATGTTCTCAAGGTACATAAGATGTTGCCTGGCAACTGCATGTCTCCCAGCTCTGCAAAGTAAGTGTCTTTAATTATGTCCCTGTGATAATGCATGACCACAGAATTAAGAACACTGACTCTGCCTGTTTGCTTTAAAAATGGTGTTTATTTTAAAATAAAGCTGTTTTCCTTGTCATCAATATGGCTTGCCTTAATCAAGCATTCTGTGCTTCTGCTGCTGTTCCTAAGCACATATTACAGTATTGCAGTTCAAGCATAATTATACAGAAGCTGTTTTCTTTTCCACGACTATTTCAGGATTTCTAGAATTTAAAAAACATTCTTCACGTAGACAGGGGATGCTGCTCCTTTTTTCACCATCAGCTTGTGCTTACATCTCTGTACCCACAGAGACAAGAAGCTGGGGCTGTTTTGCTCTCCTACAGCTTGAACCTCTACCGTGTGTAAGGAGAGACACTAATATGCAGATGGTGTTGTCCTGCATCAGTAGTTTACCACACGCTTCATCTGGATTTAAGTAAGCCAAGTATACCTGTAAAATTAGATCCAACAGACACTATATTTCTCAACTTTTGTAAACTGTAGCTACTGCACTCTGTCTTAAAAAGACTGAGAGTAGAACATATTGATAAAACACTTCTAAAAATCGCAGCTCTGATGCACACTCTAATCCATGGTCTTCACTGCACTAGCCTCTGTGAAGAACATACACAGAGAAGAAACTGTAAATCTCAAGTATATTTGCAGGCCCAGCTTCAGCAGGAAAGAGCTTGACCTCTTAAGGGACATAAGAGCTCTTGTCTCTCTGCATCCCAGTCAGTGTTAGGCAAAAAGAGATGCTTAGTTGCTCATAGGTAAGAAATCTGAGATATATCTGGGAATTCAGCTACACCAAGCAAGAATTCACAAGTTGCACAGGCAAGTTTCTAATAAGGTAAGGTGTCTCCAGCATTACTAGCAAGCTGCTGAGGAGTTCTTTGAATTGAGATCTTGCACATAGATCTTCAACTCTACCTTATTTCTATATGTTACCAACACTACAATCTTTTTTTGTTGTTGTTGGTTTTGGTTTTGTGGATGTGGACCCAAAGCTCTATTGAGATTGTGCTCTTTTGATGTCTTGACATATAATTGCCTATTAAGAAACCTTCAGTGAGTAACTGAGTGCAAGATCACTCCTTCTAAGAAAATAGCCATGGAAGATCATCTAAGAGAGGATGGGATTAATAGTACTCCCTCAGTCTTTATCATTACATGAGGACAAAGGCAAGATTTTCTAATTTACTATTGCTTTCCTACTCAGAATTTTGAACACTAATTTCATATTACAGTTTTTTCCCCCTTCTATTTGTATGGAGTCCTCACCTGGTTTTATAAAACATAAGAAATGCACTAAACTTACTATGGAGATCAATATATACATTATTAAACTGAACTCTGGAATAGGTTCCCTGGGGAGGTTGTGGAGTCTTCTTTGTTGAAGGTATTCAAAAGCCATCTGGACACAGTCCTGGGGAACCAACTATAGATGGCCCTGTTTGAGCAGGGGGGTTGGACCAGATGACCTCCAGAGGTCCCTTCCAACCACAGCCATTTTGTGATTCTGGGAAAAGTATAGTGAAGGGAATCTAATCAGAAGACCCAAGTAACATCTGCCTCTCCCTTCCCCCAAGCCTTTTCACCTCACTTTAAAGTACCTACAGAGAAAAAAACCCAACCCAAGCTCAATATTCAAGCCCATGACAATAGGCCATGACTCAGAAATAGGCAAGTTCAGTCTGTGGAACAGAGCAAAGAGCCAGTTCTTAAATCTATAGACTTACGGGCAGCTCCCAAGCATTCACAGTAAGCTGGGGAACTGGCAGCTGATGCATCCCATCTGAGCAGTCACGACAGAACGATCTGGAAGGTTTCTTGCTTTGTTTTGAATTTTTTTTTGACTGGGAGGACTTTATATCTCTTTTCATAAAGAGAACTGAAAAGGACTGACACAAGTTCATCAATGTCTTTCAGATACATCAAATGGCCTGGTGTAAGACTTTAGTCCCTAGAAACCAAACACTGCAATGCCTAATGCCAAGTGCAGCCCTAGCTGTTCATTTCTCTTTTATAGCGTGTGGGGAGAAGTGACTGTCCAGAACATCCTGTGGGCCGTGTGGGAGCTGCCTTGCATGGGCCAGGAGACATGGCATCGGGGTAAACCTGGAATCCCTCCTCAGCTCTCCAGCATGGGAATGGGTGGCTTGGCTGTACCAGGCACATAGTTCCTGAAACCTACAGTTATTTTTTTAAAGAATGGAGCATAGTCCAATGGTTTCCACTGGGTAGCTGCCTATGGGTTAGGGCACTCTCTTGGAAAGCACAAGTGCCAGAGCCAGAGGGATTCACGTCCATATCTCTTACTGCCCAAGAAAGTAAGAGCCCATTAGACAATGATGTCCAGGGAAGCAGTCTCTGCTCCACCCGTTAAACTGTGTGGCTGTTCAGACAGCAGAGCAAGATTCACTGAAGAATGAACAGCCAGGTCCACAAGAGAAACAAAATGCGAGCGAGTCTTAGTCTACAGTTGAGGACCTGAGGTGGGGAAGTCACATCTGCTCTATATAGATACTGAGTAACGTGGAGATGAAGCATGGAAGAGATTCTCTGATTAAAAACATCTGCAGTGCTCAGGACTTGAAAAATTTGAAGGACTTTCTACATTTAACCTTGAAAATAAGTGGCCTGTTTTGTCCCTGTAACCTTTTTGCAGCACTAAAGGGAAATTTGAAGCTCCAGATGAGCTTTTAGTTATTTTGTAAAAGTGCAGGCTTTTATCAGCTAGTTCTGCCTTTACTCCTCAGTTCCTGAAAACAGGTCATGGAGAGAATCTGCACTAATTAGGAAAAGTTGGCAAAGACAATCATTGCAAGTCAAAAACGTGTGCCAGATCCATTTTAATTGCATAGTTGATCTGGAGGTGATGTAATGAAGAGGTTTTGTACCAAAGCTGGGCACACTAAACAATATGACTCAGACCTGGGAGCCGCGGGAACAAGTCAAATCAGGTTCCCTTTGCAGAGCTGCAGCTTTTGCTGACTCCTGAAGAACATCAGCAACTGCAGCTGCACCTCCCCAAAACACCCCACAGCAAATTGGCATTTATCCATGCAGTTAAACTTTTCCTTTTCTTCTCAGGTCCACTTTTCTGTTTGATGGATTTAAACTGCTACATCCCCTAGCTAAATTCAACAGAAGACTTCAGTGCTCGTGAGTCAGATGATGTACTGGCCTTTAGGTATTTGGCACACAAAACAGAGTCCCAAAGCTCATGTCAGGCATCTCCCAAGTTTGTAGAAAGTCCAAGAATCATATCAGGATGGAGATCTAGAAAACCAGTATGTAAGCAGGCCAACATAATAGTAGCTAGTAGGAAATGGGGAGGGTGGGTGAGGTGCTACCACCAGAATTTTGGTGGAGGTTGGTTGGTTGGTTGAGGATCCAAGATGAAATCCCTTCTTATTCCCACACCCCTTTGTCCCAAAAGCTGATCATGGCATAAATGTTTGTTTTAAAACTTGGCTGAAGGAAAAAGGGATGTCATCATTACTTGCTGGTGGAGGAGCAAGATGCTTTCCTCTCCTCCTGGTGGGGTTGCACTACTGTGCAGCAAAGTATGCAATATTCACCAGTCCAGGGAGAGAGCAAGGGACCACAAGGAAGAGTGTAATTCTGTGCTTATGCTCAGGGTAGTCAATGGGAGTCATAGAAACCTGGATACTGCTCCTGGCTTCAAAGTCTATTTTTCCCCTCAGTAATCCAGTGACTACTTATGTAAAATTTGCAAATGGCCGTGGAAACTGAATCCGCTGCTCCCCTCTTGCTGAGGGCAGTCGTAAAGCCCCAGCTGAGTGCCAGCACCTGCCCTTGGGAGCAGCTGGGTCCTGCCTGGAAGGTGGCACCTCAGTGCTGAGAGGAACAGCCCTTCACAGGCACATCTGCCTTCAGCATTGCCTGCTGAGTCATGCCGAGTGACTGTCCATGCTGTGCACAGAGCTTTTGGTTGCCTGGATGAGATGCCTGGCTACCTCTACGCGTTCAATATAAAGCTGTAGCTTTAGGCTCCTGGACTCCGTTTTGGGGTCCAGACATCCAACACTAAACTCTTCAGTGCCCAAGTTTGAACTCATGGTATCAATTTTAGACGTTAAACCTTCTGTTTCCTTTTCTTCTTTCCTCACTTTTCTGGACCTGTTTAATTACAGGCCCAGAACAGCTGTTTTGCTGCTCAGATGAGCCTGATCTTCTGCACGCCCAAAAGCAGGAACGGAGGGGATAGTTAGGTCAAGCAGAAAAGTGTGTATGCAGGAAGGTTAGGTGTCTGGCCAACTGTTTAGTGATGTTTATATCACACTTACAGAGACAGGCATCTGAGGTCTGCTTGAATCATCTTCTAGGAGAGGACTGTCCAGATTGGTATTTAGAGCTAGACCATCTATTTTCCCCAATTTTCATTACTTTCCCAATGAAACACAGGAGTGATTCTTCTGTCTTTAGTGTTAATTAAATATTTTACTTACCTTCTGGTAGAGCAATGCCCTGGATAAATCACCATGCAAAGTAAGTACCGATGTGGAAGGCAAATTTGAATTGGTCTTTATGTGCATGTTTCAAAGCTGCTGAAATCATTTGGCATCATTTTACCAACTTCAAGAAGCTCTAGGATTCTGTACATTGGTGAGTATCTGGATGATGCGAGAAGCTGCATTTCTTTTATTAACTTCCAGCATTATTTCATTATATGAATCATTCCAGTATGCAAAGCTGTTATGAAAATTTACAAGCCTAGGCACACGGTCCTACTTGTCCTATGTTTACTAAGATAAAAAAAACCTAATACCACCTTACTCAGACATCAAAAAAAAAATCTTTGCCTTGGGCAAACAGAATTTAAACCAGCCTATCTTCTATTAGTTCTTCAAAAAAGGTGGAGATAGTGAAAAAACCCTCTGTCACTTTTCTTTTTAGCAGTTCGTATATTAAATTGAGATGAGTCAACCCAGAAATATTCTGAAAGAGTATCTACAACTTACCTTGAACTGGGAGGAAAGGACAAGTACTCTGATTTGATATTCCTTTCTAGAAAGGAATACAATAAATCTATATTTAATGTTCCGAAAGCGTTTTATCTGAGATGGTTCTCTCACTGCCAGAAATCTCATTCTCATTAACTTTTTCTTTTAGTGTGGCAACTGAAATTTTAATGTGAGTGTGGAATAATTATTCTGAAAATGAACATTTCAAAGTTCGTACATTGCACGGCTCAAACTGGATGTTCGTTGCGGTTGACTTTTCCAAGGGAGTATGAAGCTAATGCCTTTTATAGAAAGCAGGCTCAAAGATGAAGAGAAAATTACGTTCTGGTGAGAACAGTTCTCTACTTGTCAATATTCTTGGTTCTCTTTGCTGGGAAAAGCATGTTTTCCCCCTTCAGCTCTGCTGGTGGTAGCTTGTTCACTAAGATATTACACCAGACATGAAATAGTAATCACAACATCCCAGCTGAACCTCACTTTCAGAGCAGAACATGGGGACTGCAGCATCCACATGAAGTGGCTCTACTGTCTCAGGGCTCTTGTTCCTTTTGGTTTCAATTCAGTTACCTGAGGCCTCATCTCATTCTCAGTTGCTGTTTCCTGCCACACCACTATGATTTTCATGTTGCTCTA
>BJBW01016479.1:10431-21854 GCA_004320125.1 Scolopax mira
GCTCTCACCACCCTCCCACCAAAGAACTTCTTCCTAATAATAGAATCACAGAATGGTTTGGGTTGGAAGGGACCTTAAAGATCGCCTAGTTCCAACACCCGGCTCTCCCAGCTTCTCTCCTACCAGCCTTCCATCCCTGACATCCTCCAGGCTCTATCCCTACCCCTGGTGTTTTTCCTCAGCAGACATTTGTGGCCATAGCGTCCATGAAGAATCAGAACCACCACCAAGTGCCTCCCACCCAGCCCCGTCCAGAGGCAATGGGGGTCAGCCCACCCCCAGGGAGGGAGGAAAGAGGCCGGGGCCGACCCATGGTGGGTGACAAGGTGACCTACCAGCAGCGGTGACCAGCAGGCCGAGAGGACACACATGATCCCCAAGAGCTGGATCAGTGTCTCCACAGCAATCCGCCCCCACTGCTTGCTGGAGCGCGTCGCAGTGGCTTTGGTCCGACAACGAGACACCAGGGCCTCGATGGTGGCCAGGTTGCAGGCCAGCGTCACCACCAGGGAGAGCAGCCCCAGAATGGTGAAGGTGGAGGCGAAGAAGAGGCTGCCGGTGAGGTGGCTGTCGCCGGTGCTGATGAAGCACCAGGTACCGGGCCACTGCAGCGTGTACTGGCCCAGGCCGGCGATGGGCAGCAAGGCGAAGGCGACCACGGCCAGCCAGATGCCCAGCAGCACCATCTTGGTCACCCGCGTCTTCATGTGGCTGGCGTACCAGTGTGGCGCACGGATGGCCAGCGTCCTCTCCACGGCCATGGCGCTGGCGATGAAGAGCGGGCAGAGCCCGAAGACGGTCATGCTGAAGCCGAAGAAGGCACAGAGGTGGCCCGAGGGGTCAACGGCCTCCCAGGTGCGGTCAGACAGGTAGACGGAGATGACAATGGGGCTGGTCAGCAGCTGCCCCAGCAGGTCGGTGATGGCCAGGAAGCCAATGCACAGCAGGAAGGACCGCTTCCTTCGGCTCCCCTTGGCCCGGTAGCTGCGGGAGACCAGCAGCATGGCCAGGGCATTGCCCACGATGCCCGTGATCATCATGGTCAGCGGGAACGCCACCGAGACGGAGCTGCAGCCCTCCGCCGCCCTCCCCGTCCCGTTGCCCCGCTGCCGCATGGCGCCGGGCTCCGTGCCGTTGGGGCCGCCCTGGCACTGCCAGCTCATCCCGGCGGGCTACCGCGGCGGCAGCGGAGGGGCGGCGACGAGCCCCCCCATGGCGGCCAGCGGCGCCGAGACGAGCCGCGGCCGGGCGGGAGCCCTTATAAGGCGGGGGGCGGGCGGAGGAGCCGGCCCGGCCCGCCCTGAGGGGAGGGAAGAGGGCGGTGCGGCACCGCCTCGGCTCCGCCGGCTCCCGGCTCTGTCCCGCCGTGGAAACGGCGCCCCCAGGCGGTGCGGCGGCAGCCATGGCGAGCACGGCTGCCTCAGGGTGCTCGACGGGCTCCATAGCGGGCACGGCTTCCCTCAGGGTGCCATGGCGGGCACAGCTCCCCTCAGGGCCGATGGGCACTATGGCAGGCATGGCTCCCCTCAGACTGCCCAAGGGGCGCCATGGCAGACACAGCTCCCCTCAGGGTGCCATGGTGGACACAGCTCCCCTCAGGGTGGGATGACTGGCACCATGGCGGGCACAGTTCCCCTCAGGCAGCCCGCAGGGAGCCACGGCAGGGGAACCCCCGGGTGGCATGGAGCTGGGCCTCGCTGCCTGGCTGGAAGCTGAACTGCTGCCGAGCCAGTAAATTCCTACGAGCAGGGATTCCTAAGGTGGAACTATACACTCTCATCCTTCAGAGCAGAGTTAACAGTTCTAAGAAGTTGTTTCACGGGTCACAAGGGCTATTAGCAACGCACAGCTTGAAATACCGCCCGGCCCAGGTTTGACTCTGAATGACTAAGTGCACCCAGGCTGAATCATGAAAGGGAAAGAGCCCCATTTCTCATAAATAAGAACCCTACGAGAAGCGATGGCTGGCGTTATAAATTAATGCGCCACGGCTTATTAATTCTGTACTTTCTGAACTGTGAACAGCAACTTTAATGAAGGACTCCAGCCTTTACCCGTGCAGATACACAGCAGGATGGCATTTACAACCCAAGTCCAGTGTTGGAAGCGATATTCACGTTAAACTGGGATGTACAAAGCCTCAAGAGAAAGCCTGGAAAAGGGTGAGAGAAAAATATCCTTTCTCCCCTTCTTAATCCTGACGTTGATGCCCTGGTTTGGAGCCATCATGAGTTCAGCACAGCTCTGCTGGATTTGTGTGTTTTGCAGTGGGAACGGTCCCTGGTGGCTTAGCTGGGTGTTAAAAAACCCCAACAAGACCAAAAAAGCCACACTATTAGCTGATATTTCTGATTAAAAGCCTAAAAAAACTCCTATATGCTAAAGGATTTCCAGACAGAAAATCGTATGACAAGTGAAACATTTTCATTACTGCTGCAATAGCTATGGAATTGATTACAGTAATTAGCTGGAGAGCTTCTCCCCAGCAGCAGGCGGATCCTGGACAGGGGGATTTCCCAGAGGAGGGGGTGCAGATTTCTAGGTAAAACAACCAGCTTTCAGTTCATTAGAATTGCATTTAGGCTCGGGGGGTTGCTGAGAAGCCAGACCTGACACAGCAACGATTTAATCTCAGGGGCTTCGTCACAGCGAGCGCCCCGGAGTTCGTTATCTGGTGTGGAAACCATGCAATCTTGTGTCAGGATGGGCCAGTGTGGGCATTTTAATGCTTTTTATTATTACCTCTCTGAATAAAAAAAGAAACATTTTTCAGCAATGTTGACCCTGTTGCCAAATTTATACAAAATCAAAGCATAGTCTGCTTTTGTTTAGAGTCACTTTCTAGTTTTCAAGCACGAGAATGCCTCGCAAAACCACCGTTACTAGTCATGAACGCGTTCAGTTTTTCTCAGAAGAGAGCATTAGCCCTAAACTTAACCACACTTCCTCCTCAGCCATGATAAATTTCACTGATCTTCGATAAAGCTGCAGAGAAATGTGTTTATTTCTTTAGGCAGCAATTTATCTGACCCCAGAAGTGAAACTGAGGGCGAGGGAAGTATTTTCTAGTCAAAAGAGGGAAATTCTCTGGGAGGCTACTGGAGATAATCCCCCACCCAAACGCCCTCCCACACCAAACCCACACCTTTTTGCTGCCTGAGCTTAATTTACCCTTGGGTCTGTTTGAACACAGACTGGTTTTGGTTCTAATAGTTTAGTTTTACTTTATTTGCTGATCCAGTAATGAAAAAGAGAGATGATTTGTACCCTGCCAGGTGTACAAGGACTGCCCTTGCATTTTAAAATGTAGGAATCAAAACAATTTTAACATCCTGCTTCTTGTAAAAACTTTCTGAAAAGATATGGAACCCACACAGAAGAAAACATCTCCAGGTTTTGTAAAAGCTCCTTTTTAACCCGCTGCTGTTTAAATAAAATTCTTTTTTCAGTTCTTTAGAAGTGAAACAAGGGGAAACTTGATGACAGGTACAGGCAGGAAATTGGAGCTGCTGCCCTTCTCCCACGGCGGTGACACAGATCACAATCTGTCAGACCAGGCTAAAGAGAGAGAGTTGCTGGGGTTTCCCAGAGAAAGCACTCACTGCACAGTTGACTCACAGGTTTTATTTACACTTGTCTACAGAATCATTTTGCCGTACATTTTATCTAAGCCAAATGAAACCATAATTTGCCTTTGTCTGTCGCCTATCGTTTGCTAAATTTAAAAACTTTCATCTGTTAAGTACAGCAACAATTTTAATACAAAGCACAAGGAAAAAACCCCAAAGGCTAACAACATAGCATCTAGTAGATCGGATTTTTACAATTTAGTAGTTGGACTTTGACGTCGTCAGAGGCACAGTTACAAGACTAACCTGCTCTTGTGCAACCTACACACATTTAGCATTGAAAGTAGCTATAAAAGAAAGCATTAAAGAAGAAACTGCAGAGCGGGTTGGTTTTGGGTTTTTTTTTTCTGCAAAAAGGTTATCAAAATATTTCTACACCAAAAAACATTTTGCTTATATTCCATATACCAGTCCAAAAGAAGTGTATTAAAAAAAAAAAAAGGAAGCAGAATGTAGTTTTAAAATTTTGCTCCGTTTGTTTTTGTGCAGTTCATTTAAAAAAGCAGCGGTCAAATATGGAAGTTTTACTGCTGAAATCAATAGAGATCTATTGCTGTTTGCTCGCTTAAAAAGAAGGATTTTCCTTACCATACTTACCTTGGGATGGCACTGAAGAGACTTAACCCTTTCTTAACCAAACGGAGCTCAAGAGAGACCAAGTTTTAATGCAATATTGCTAGTAAATCACATTCAATACAGCATTTTAAGCCATAAATTATGTTTAAGGGAAAAAAGAATGACTGGTGAAGAACACATTTCAGCTGTCAGAACTTTCTACACAGTTTATTAATTTTCATTTTCAAATATAAATAAAATTCAGATACCTGGAAAATTTTAGTCAGCCCCAAAATGAACTCTACAGGTGGCCTGCAGAAGCATCACTTGATTCCAAGAAGCTACTTCCATATTCCTCCAGCTCAAGGGCGATTCCTATGGGATATTCTGCCCAGAAAGGATGGCAGAGCCCGGGGGCCCTGCGTGTGGCAGCCCCCGCTCTGCTGAGGGCAGCAAATCATTCCTACAGGGATGGGCACCGGAGCAGAGAGTGCCCAACATCTCAAACATCCCCCCTTGGAAGGAACGGAGTCTAATTCATGTTCTACAGAACCCCACCAGGGACTGGGTACCCAACAGCTATTCTGCACCGAGCACGGCTAGAGAAAAGAGAGGAATCCAGCTACACTTTCAAATAAAAAAAAAATAAATCATTGGACCTAAGCACTCACTACTGTCACCTGAGGGGTAGCACCAGCCCTACAGCTACGCCCGTCTGTTGTGGTCCCATGGAGCTGCAGCAAGAAGCACAGGGGTGGAGTGTGGGTTCTGTGCTGCCCAGGTGCTGCTCTGATCTCCTGACGTGGAGAGCAGAGTCTCACCAGGCAGATCCCCCCTGGGCCCGCTCACAGCAGTAAGAGAGTCGGGAACTGAGGCTTTCAAAATAAAAAAAAAAACCCCTTACTCAAATCAGAAAACCTCACAACCTCCTCTGGGGGGGGGTTTATGGCTTAAAATGCTACCTCACTTTTTGTGTGATGAATGAACAAAGCTGCAGTTTTCCAGAAAGCAAGGACAGACATGCACCTCTACTAGCAGATTCAGCACTTCTGACCAAGTAAGACACCAACTTCTTAAAAATGTCTCATGCACTGACTGGATTTTTTTTGTTTTGTTGTTTTGTTTGTTTTGTTTTTCTTTTTTTTTTTTTTTTAAATGTGAGCTTTAATACATTATTTCTTTTTAGAACTTGTACGGGAACCAGAATGGGAAGATCCAGATGATGATCTGCGGCGTCTGCAAGATATAAATAGAGAAAGCATGCAAAGAAATAAGTTGCAATTAATTTTAGCATCCACTTTGAGCAGTCTGTATCATACAATAGCTGGAAGCCAAGTATATCTGATAGGGGCCTTATAAGAATATAGAAATAACTTTAAACCACTTTAAGCTTAGGAATGTAAGTTTCATACTAAAAACTTAAGTTTAATACCGAAAGTAGGGTACAATTTCTAAATGCAATCTTTACTTATGCAAATAAATCACTAATGTACGTGCTAACACTTTCAGACACTGAAAGACCTAGGTCTTTCTACAGAACATACTTCCAGCAGGAGGAAAATTCATGGCAGGGGCTGGGGGGGAACAATTACAGAGGTTTAAATAGGGATTAGGAGTAGGGCAAGTGAGCAGACTACTTTTAATATCAGAGTAACTGATCAGATTCAATTCTTTCCCAGTGAATCTCAGTCCTTCAGAAAAAAAATAATTTAAAAATCACACATTTAAAATACACCCATTCTTATTCTACATAAACCCAAACCTTTCGGGTGACCGTGATCTCGATCGTCTTTTTTTGCGATCACCAGAGGAAGAAGATCTAGAACGACTTCGCTTCTTGCTTCTCTCGGGGGAAGATGACGAACGAGAGCTTGAGTAAGATCTTTTTCTTGGGGTGGAAGACCCCCTGCAGGACCTGGAGCTGGATCTTTATTGATTAAGAAATAAATCAGATTTAATTCTGGTATAACATAGCACAAACAAAGAAAGAACAAAGAGAGACAGTTTCTCCTGAATCTCACTACTACATTTCCAGCAGCGTTTTATCAGATAAATCTGTGGGTGCTTTAATACTTACTCCTTAGTTATTTGCCCATAAAGACTTCTACTGCCAAGGTAATTCTCTTAATAAGTTTTGCTAGAATAGGGTTCCTTGCTATCCAGCCCACCAGCGGCTTAGAAAGCTCTTTCCAGCATTTACCAGAATTCAGGTTTTTGGCCAAGGAGTGATGGGAGACGGGGGTGGGAAGCAGCCTGTGTAAGGACCTTCCTCACACAGCACAATGGCTTGAAACCACACATTAATGGCTATTTCACACTGGAAATTTGTGAAGTAGCATCTGTCTTGCTAGAATAGTAAAAAACCTCAGAAGGTGTATTTACAAATCTCAAAATAAATTTGGGTAGAGTGTAAGACTTTCCACAAGCAAAATACTTTAAAACCACCTCTTAGAATACAGTTGTTTTGGCGTTTAAAAAAATAACTAACCAGCTCCACTTACAAGCACTCAAAAATCTCTTGGGTTATCTAAAACAACCAAGGAAAAAACACTTGTGGAAAAAGTAATAGAGCTAAGAAGTCCTAAACTATAAATCCAAAATTTGGTAAAAACACCTAACAGGACATTTTTCAGTCAGATAGATATTGAAATGCAACAGCCAATACCACTACGTCAGTGGTAGAATATTTTCAGGGTTCTCAAAAATAACAAAATGCTCTTATTTCACACCAGCAAATAACCCAGCTCAACTGACGGGTCCCTCCAGCATCTACTGGGGGCACAAGCCCCTTCTTCCTCAAAAACCCGGGATTCCACCCAGCACTGCCCCTCGTGTGATAATCCTCAGCACGTTTCTGCCACCGACCGGTCTTCCCAGCTCAAACTCCCTTATTTACAGTTTTAAGCCTCTCTGTTCTTCCTTCCGAGGCAAAGGCAAGTCCTGCCACCAGGGTGCCTGTGCCAGGGCACCCCAAGGAATGATTTTCTTGCTCTTCCCCACACAGCTCAATAACCCCTTTAAAAAAACACCAGCCACCTCAACCTCCTGGCAGCTTTTCACCCAGTTTACCATCAACATTTTTTATACATTCTCTTTGTGTTGATAAAGGTAACGACAGCTCTATCTGCTGTGAGTTAGACACATTAAATGGGTGATCACTAATGCCAAACCAGAAAAGAGCATCTTTTCTAACGTTCTCATCACGTAGCCCAAGTGGAAACAGTCAAACCAGCAAACATGCATTCAAATCCTTCTTCCTTCCCAGCGAGGAGGTGGCGTCCGCTCGTCTGTCTAGCTTAGGTCAGACTCAAACTCTTCAACCAAAACCTCGCATTCTCAAGAAACACATCTGTGGTGGCAACAACCTCGCGCAGAGCCCCGGGAATTCTGACTTCCAAGATAAAAACGAGTTAATGGTTTTGACCGGCACAATTTTACGATGGAACCAACAAGCGCTCGGTTCTTCTGCCCTTGTTTTTTCCTCTCTGCAAGGAGAGAGCGCTACCTCATTCACCTTGATTTCGACCCACGAGATCTAGAGTGCTCTCTGGAACTGGAGCGAGATCTTGATCTGGAACTGGAAGAACTTCTTGAATGGGACCTGAAACGACAGGGAAGATCATTTTTTTTTTCCAGTGTCTGACTTGTGTTTGTTGGCAGCAGAGACAATGACACACAACATCACTGGCCCAGAGTCACTGCAGAAGTGACCGTTTCCTCCTCCCCCCCAGCATCACTGTAGCACAATTTCAACCAGAAACATTAAGATAGTAAGATGCTGCATTAAAAAAAAATAAAGTCAGGTTTTTATTACGTTTCCTAAAACAAAGAGCACAAAAAAATCAAGCAGGACTGCAGTTACTTGGCAAACTGCCTCTCTGTGACCTACTTCATGAAATCAATACCTTCGCTTTTCATTTGTGCCTTAACTTAAAACCCATCCGTTTCTTTGCAGAGCAGGGAAGAGGCTCAGACCCAGCCAGCTCAAATCGTCCCCAAGTCAGCTCACGCAAGCATTTAGCATTTTGTAAGCACTTTCAAATCTTTGTAAAGATTTCCCCCTCCATTAAAAGTTAAGTAGTAATTAATTCTGGGCTAAAATACAGTCTAACACTACTTATAACTAGTCAAAATTACTTTCAATTTTTCACATCGATGGATTTTCTTTAAAGCACAAACCACAAGAGATCTGTAAAAATGATAGTGGACTTGCAGTAACCATCATAAAAAGAAGGCATTGCAATCAAATTCTGATAATCTTTTCAGGGAAAAATGTATTATTATTCATGCTGTCAATCTCCCAGTTTATATTGTTACCACATCTTTGTCATCTTACTGTGTGAAACAAAAGCACTGACAGAAATTGTTGCCGGCTGCTCAGCTCAGTCCCTGGGATTCCCTTAGTGCTCCTCCCTGGGACACTGCAGGAAACACAGGGCTCAGGTGAAGGCAGGGGGAAGCTGACAATAGATGCTGCAAAACCCAGCATTTTTCATAGAAAAGGCAGCATAAAAACCAGCAGGAGAACGATGGGTAGATGGAGAGAGCAGGGGGGGTGTCTGACACCCGGTTATAGGAGGGTCTGAGGAACTTGGGTGGAGAGAGCAGAGAGGGGCAGTCACACACTCAGGAAGATGACAAAAACTTGAACTTTACATATATGAACTTTATGTAGAAGACAGTCCCGAGCTGAGGCCTTAAAGCTGTTAGTACCACCCCCGTGTTAGTTGTAAGGCAGCTAAAAAGCTGCAACATGGTTCACATCATGAATTGTTCAGCTATTACTGAAGTCTACCCAGCAGACATTTTCTGCAGTCTCATGACCAATATAAACCATATCAATCATTTATAAATAAAGCATATTAAATAAAGCATTGTTCTGACACGTTGCCACCTTGCAGCTTTGCTGCTGGCCAAATGGAGTTCAAGTTTCTTGCCGTCATCCCCAGGGTATTTGCCATTCCATCCTTCTGCAGCTGCCTACACTGTGTCACGGCCACCTCTCCTCCTGCTCCAACCGTGCTACCCTTCTGCCTCTCTGCTCAACAATCGACCCAACGGGGCTCAAAAAAAGTTCACCCGCTGCACTACATACGGGCCACCACGCCCCAACATCAAACTCAAGGATTCAATTTAAATAGCAGCTTAAATTTACGAAAACGAGCCACATGAAGCACCCCCGCTGAGCAGCCACAGGTCAGAGCAGCGCATTATCCCCCTCCCTAAACTCTGTGCATAGAACTGTCAACATTAGGAAACTAGAACTGTACAGAAATCAAGAAAAAAAAGTAAATAAAGAAGTTAGATACTGACATTTTGCCTGGCGTTACCCTTGACCTGTACCCGTTTACCTGGACCTAGACCTTGAGCTCGAGTGAGAGGATGAGCGCGATGAAGATCGGGAGTGGGAAGATCGAGACTTAGAGCGACTGCGCCTATTGGATTTCTTTTTCTTATTAGTGTCCTCTTCCTCACTGGCATCCAGATTGTACTTGGAGAGGTCAGCATCATCTTCATCCTCATCCTGAAAAAACACACATACCAAAAATCCTTAAGAAATACTTGGTTTTCGTCAGTAGTTTTTTTTTTTTTTTACTTATTCTACGGCTTATTTTGTGCCTTTTTTTTTTCAGCCCCTAAAAATACTCATTAGTGCATTTAGTGAGATGCAAAAATGTTAAAGACTAAAATAAATTTTCAGTCACTCCTTAAAGCAAAGTATTAAAAATCCCACAGAACCCCCATCCAAAATCCCATTTTCTGTTATTTAAGGAAAACAATGAAAATGCAGACATTCATTTTGATCAGTTGCTTTGAGTGCCTGGAATTCTTTTGCGACTCAAAATCTATAACCTCAACATAATCCTGCATGGACGGGTTTCAGGTGCAGAACCTGGTGACTGCTGGGTTAAAAATAAGAATATAGGCATGGCCCTGCAGGACTGCTGTCCAAAGATGAGGACAGTCCAATGTGTGATGGTCCCATGTTTCAGGAAAATTGAAAAAAAAAGATGTCTCTCTGAGTAATTTATTTCATTGTATAAAACATAAATCTGATGTAGTTTTAAAAAGCAAAGAATAAAATTCAAGAACGTTCCCTTTATATGGAACCATACATAAAGGTGCCAAGTAAAGATCTCAAGTTTTTGGATAAGCTTCCAATTTTTTGTGGTTTAAAAAGTTTATACATCTTTGAATGCAGGTATTTGGAACAAAAGAGCTTGTTCACATGCTCTACAGAGGCTGCAGGCACCATTATTCTGACAGCTCCCCCTCTACACTGCTCCAAAGGCAGCTGGGAGCACACACCAAACTTCACCTATTAAACAGCACTGCAGGAATAATTAAAAGATAATTGCTGGAAAAAACCCCAAACACACTACCTCATCCAATTTATATTTGGAGAGATCTTCATCCTCATCTTCTTCATCTTCCCCTTCAGATTCCTTGTCTTCTACCTCCTTCAGGATAGAGGCAGGACCCACTGGCTTCCCTCTGTACTTCTTCTTCTTGCGTCCAAACTGAGAAATTTCATTCCATTAGAATAGAATTTCATCAAAAATTCTTACCAACCGCGGGGGGTTTTTGAGAAAACTTTGACAAGAAAATAAATACACAGCAATTTCAAATAAGGTATTGCTCAAAGGGAAGGGGAAGTATCAATCAGCAACAAGAAACAAACAGGAGATGCTTGTATTTGTACAATCGGTGCCCACAGACGGGATGAATGGAAACGGGAATTTGCTGGAGCTGCACCCGGTGTGTCCCTGAGAAGTGCTTTTCCCTGTGAGGACACCAGATGTGCCTATCCCAAAATCCATGTGTCCCAGAGCGTCCCTGCTCTTACCTCATCGTACTCCCCATCCGACTCCTCGCGTTCGATGTACTCAACGTTCTCTCGCTCGTTAAATCCTCCTCCGTAGCCTTCAAAAAGAGGCAAAACCAGACAATCTCTTGAGTTGTGGCACCAACTCGGCCACGTCAAGCGCAGAGATGAGAACAAGCCTTCGGTGCACACACACCTCAGGGAGCAACAGGAATAAAACCATGGAATTGTGCAACTGGTGGGATTTGCCTTGAGAATCTTTCTATTCCTTTTTATCCTGCGAGGGGCAAACTCTAATGGCTCATTTTAACTCTGGCTGACTTTGTAATTTACTGCAAGTGGCAGCCACGTGGCACCCAATCTACTCCGAAGGACACCAGAACGTGAAAAATTAATGAAATAGTCAAGGTATG
>BJBW01016479.1:21933-40546 GCA_004320125.1 Scolopax mira
TCCCCGTGCCCCGGTGTTACAGGAGGTATCAGATTCTGATCCCAGGCGTGGCAGTGACAATACCAACAGTCAGGGGGCCGCTGTAAGGAAACCCTCTGTTCCAGTTACTGCCAGGCTCATCCCTCATGCAGCAGCAACCCGAAACGCACCACAGCGTGGCCAAACCTCAGACCTTATTAAGAGAGAGCACTCTAATTTATACAGCCCTCAAACCCTGCTCTTGTGACTGCCGGGTGCTCTCCAGACGGGCTCTATTTATACACCAAGCTTTCTGAAGTTTAATAAAACCTTGTGTTTCTCCTTCCAAATGCCTGAGTATCAAAATCAACAGTTAAAGCTGAATATTCCTTAACTTTCCAAGTGAAACCATCACACACTTTACATGCTACTAAAGGGAATCAAGCCTAAGAACCTAGAGATACACACGGAAGATCATTCAACTTCACTAGTTCTGCTGTGAAAACAGTCACTTTAATCAATTTGCATTGGGATTTATAAAAAGAAGTTTTCTTACAGGAATATTTCAAAACCACACACATCTTACCTGTCCTCTCCTCCAGTTTGGCGTACTTGGGAGTGTTGCACATGTTGCACTCTGATCTCCTGGCCCAGTTCACGTTACCACACCTTCATGGGTGAAAAGAACACAACAGGAAAAAAAAAAAAACATCTTACTTCAGATCAAAATGCTTAAGTGTTGAGAAAACTCACAAAAATAATTATAAAAATGTATCCGGCAAGCTTTGGCAGTGAGCTGCAGAGAGGAGCACGATGCAATTAACCCCAAGGCCAATGAACAGCAAGAGAGTCTGTGGGTGTTCCACCAGCTCAGGGTGACGGAAGTCGCCCACGCTGGAGAAATCCAAGGGGGAGAAGTGAAATCACCAGGCAGGAAGGCAGAGGAGTGAAGAGAAACAAAATGACACTGGAAGCCTTAAAACTCCTCACATCTCTCCACCCGTGGCGTTCACAGCTGAGAGGAGTTAAGGAAGATGTGCCCATAGGAATAAAGCTGTAGAGGCACCATCCTCACCCACCACCACATGGCTACAGCGTCACCCACCCCTCAAGGCATCTCCACCTCACCATCTGCAGAGGCTGGAACCCTTAAAAGCGCTCCACAAAACCTGAAAGCACCTTCCAAAAATCCAAGCATTTCATTAGAGCACTCCTTTTCTAATTTAGCTCTCAATACTCTCCGTTCACGGCCTGGAGAAACATCTCGGAATTTAACTTTGTGCCAAACTTTACTCATTAAATATTTAACAAAGGTTAACACTAAGATGTCACACTGCAACAGCGGTGTCACTTCCATCTACTCGCTTCCTCCCACCTTGAGAAGCGTCTCAGCTTAACAGGAAAAGAGACGCCAGCTTTTACCTTTCTACTCATAACTTTTAAACCTGTTTTTTCAGTGACATTCATTAAGTAACTGCTGCCCAGCGGACAAACCAGAAAGGTCCCCTCCCAGCAAACCTCTCCTGGGGGAGCAGCCCCGAGCTCCATCGCCTCTCCCCTCAGCACAGGGGAGTTTACAGGGACACAAGGAGGTGTCGTGCCGTCTCTACGGGAAGATGGCTGTATTTTAAGAAGGGCGTACGTTTTGCACTGCCAGTCATTGGCACTGAAGAGGCCACGACTCTTCTCTGCGAGGGTCTTCCCTATTTCAGTCCCTCCAGCTTTCATCATTTTGGCTTCTGTGGTTTTTTCTGGAAAAGAAAAGGAGACAAACTTGCTTTATGGCTTATTCATTAAGAAGGTTTCACGTGCTTTTAAAAAGGCAGAAACGGATGAGGAGAAAAAGACGTATCACCGCGGACACTCACCTCTCCCACATCTGTTGCAGCTGGTTCTTCTAGCAAAGTTAACATTCCCACATCTGAAAATAGAAAGAGAAGGCGGACGCTCGTTAGCGGGACGGCGGGGAAACCCGAGATCTGAAGAAAAACGCCTTTCATTTCAAACGGAATTCGTTCCGAATTACAACACGAAGTTTCTGGGGCCGTGCCCGGCCCCGGGGCGGGCTGGTGCCGGGCCGGCAGCACGACGGGGGCCGGGAGCGGCGAGACCCTCCAGAGAAGCCCGGCCCGGCCCGGCCCGGCGACCCCCCGGGCCCCTGCGGCGGCGGCTCCCCGGGGCCGCCCGTCCCTGGCGCTGCCCCGCGGGACCGTCCCGCCCGGAGCCGCAGCCCGGGCCCCGCGGCGGCCGGGCCCACGCTCACTTCTTGTCGGGGCAGATCCAGTCCCCGTCGCTCACGCGGAAATTCTTGGTCGACATCTTGGGCCCCGCCGAGCCGAGCGCCGCCGCCGCCGCTGCGGGAGAGGACCGGGGCCCTGCGCCGGGAGGGCTGCCCGCCGCGCCTGCGCCCCGCTGCCTCAGCCAGCGCCGCCGCCGCCGGGCGGCATTTCTGCTTAGGCAGCGGCTCGGACGCCTCAGCCCGGCCGCAGGGAGAGGGCGCCAAAGAAGCGCGCCCCCTAGCGGGCCGGAGGGCGGGGGCCCGGGGGCGGAGGGGGAGGCGGCGCATGCGCAGTGCGCTCCGGCGGCGGGCGCCATGGGCGGCATGTGCCTGAGGGGAAAGGGAAGGTGTGGGCACGGCGGCAGCCTTGGAAGGGTGGCAGCCGCTCGTACAGGAGCCCGCTTATTCATGGCAGCTTATTTTCCTCCAACTGTCGCTGTGGCTCTGTCACCCCAGCGTTGAGCCTAGGCTCCTCGTGAGGAAATGGCCAATTCTTGCGGTGCATACCGTCAGTAAAACAGAGAAACATAAGGAAACAGAGATACATGAGGAAAAGGAAATGAAATAAGGCCTCATTTTCACAGACCAGAGAGCATGCGACGTTCAGACTGGTTTCTCAGTGTGAGGGCCCTAAGGAAATCCCTGTCAGAACACAGAGAGGGTTTTAAATGGGAACAAGGCAGAGCATCGGTATAAATACCAACATTAGAGCGTTCAAGTAAATCCATTATTTAAAAAAAATACTATTTAGATTATGACTAAACACCACTTTAGTGGTTTGCTGGGGCCTGCTCTGGCAGCAGGCCGTTGTCCACCATTCCCCGCCTGTGGCCAGTGCCCTGGGCCGGCGGCTCCTCTTCAACCCCCCCTTGGGCTCTTTTCCTTGGGGCTGGTAACGACCTGGCAAGATCTGCTGCGCTGGGAACCCGTGTTCCCTAATGAAGTGTGTGCAACCTGCTTATTGATAGCAAATGTTACTTTCCTGCCAGTTTTTGTTCCCTTATCCTCCCACACCCTGTGTAAAAATCACCTGGGATCTGGTGAGGGGACTCTTTTTTATCCCCTCCACTCTCCAGTCCATGAGGGAAGGTGACAGTGTTATTGCTATTTATTTATAAAAAGTGTAAAGTGGCGTGAGGACATTGGAAGAATATGTTGGGTAGTCTGGTTTGTGTGTGGCAGAGGACTCTGTAAAAACTCCCAGTTACAAAATAATCAGAAAGGACTAAACCTGTGCTTTCCTGCAGGTGGAGAAGGTCCCAGGTGAAGGGCTGTACTGGGATTTGGAACAAGGGCTCTGAAAAATCTGGGTTTTTTCTCTGCTCCAGAAGTGGAAGGAGAAGGGGAAAGCACCAGGTGGAGAGGAGATGGTGGCTGTGTGGCTGATGGTGGCCAGCAGGATTGGGGCAGTGACCATCTCCCTGAACTGGGCACTGGTGAGGCCCCACCTCGAGGGCTGTGTCCAGTTTTGGGCCCCTCACCACAAAAAAAGACATTGAGGGACTGGAGTGTGTCCAGAGAAGGGCAATGGAGCTGGTGAAGGGTCTGGAGCACAAGTCTTGTGAGGAGCAGCTGAGGGAGCTGAGGGTGTTCAGCTGGAGAAAAGGAGGCTGAGGGGAGACCTTGCTCTCTCCAACTCTGCAAAGAGGCTGTAGCCAGAGGGGGTCGGTCTCTTCTCCCCAGGAATAGGCCATGGCACAAGAGGGAATGGCCTCAAGTTGCCCCATGGGAGGTTCAGATTGGAGATTAGGAAAATTTCTTCACAGAAAGGGTTATTAAGCCTTGGAATGGTCTGCTCAGGGCAGTGGTTGAGGCACCATCCCTGGAAGGATTTAAAAGACGGGTTGACATAATGCTGAGGGACATGGGTTAGTGATGGTTTGTTACCAGTTAGGTTGATGGTTGGACTGGATGATCTGGAAGGTCCCTTCCAACTGAGACAATTCTATGATTCTGTGAGTCTGTGTTTTACTCTGTACAGCAGGTGGCACTTTAGTAACACACATTTTTTTCAGGCACGGTTGTTAATGCAGATTAAAAGCTTGCTTTTTTAATGGCATTCAGGGGAGATATTTTAAATATCACCGTATTGATAACTCTTCTTAAAAAAAAAAAAAAAATCATCACTGTCACCATGCATGATTGGCACTGGGAATTGAATGCAAGATTATTTTTGAGTTGCACATGATTGATAGGGAACGTGAAGCTGAAAGGGGCACCAAGGTCACGTAGTCTCCATCCAGACCTTCCCCACACAGGATGTCCCCTCTGTCACCCGCCTTTTCCTGCTCCCCTGTCTCTGCCTGGGGGAGGCTCTGCTTCTGCCAGTGGGATTCCACGGGCCACCAAAACCAGAAGCTGGTCCTGGGAAGGTAATTCCTTCCCATGGACCTTCAGGAAAGACCCTTTCATGAGTAACCACAATGTCAATCATAATGAGTAATATCAGGGAGTGAAAACCCGAGCAGCCCTACGGAATAAGTGACTGTGTGATGGAAGGGTGTCTTCATCTGCAGCGTGATCCTCCTGCTTATCGAAAAATGCTGCCCACAGCGAGCATGTCAGAAGGAAATCCCTGTCTGTTGACTGTAGTAGGAACTGGATGGAACTTCCAAGTGCTGAGGAGAGACCTTGGTCTGAAATCCCGGCTTCCTACTGAGATCACTGTGAATCCATGACCATTCACGCAGAATTGGGGTCTCCTGATGGTGCTGCAGAACCTTCCACAGCTTCCACCTGGTGTTGGTGCGGAGGCCAGTGGTGACCTCTCCAGCACAAAATTTAAGATGAACTTGGAGGATGCCCTTCTTTATCTTCAGTGATAAAGTCCTCGTGCTGTTCAGGTCAGGAAAAAACTCCTGTTACTGATGAATTCAAGGACAGGAATTCGTTCTCAGTCCCTAGAGGGAATCAAGGAATGCAAAACTCCCTTTTTTTTTGCGTTAAGAAATGGAAAGGAATATGCACCATTTTAAAAATAAGCACGGGCAAAACTGCAATTCACCTGATAATAATTTCAGGCTTAAATGTTTTAAAAGTCACCAAGACACAACGAGAAGGGTATCTATAGAATCATAGAGCCATAGAATGGTTTGGGTTGGAAGGGACCTTAAAGATCACTGAGTTCCAACTCCCTGCCCTGGGCAGGGACACCTCCCACCAGCCCAGGTTGCTCCAAGCCCCCTCCAACCTGCCCTTGAACCCCTCCAGGGATGGGGCAGCCACAGCTTCTCGGGGCAACCTGTTCCAGTGCCTCACCTGCCTCGCACCAAAGAATTTTTTCCTAATATTTGTTTCCTGCTAAAGGAGATTTCCCTGAGGAGTTTGTGGCCAGGAGCCCGCAGGGATCGGCTGCATTGTGGAAGCAGGACCCTTCCCTGAGTGTGCAGAGGGAGCCTTTCTGTAACTTCCATTTGTTGAATTTGCTTCAAAACCAGATATATTAAAGGCTGGAAAGCCTTTCACTAAAAAAAAAAATAAAATACTTCTCTTTAATTGCTGACTAAAAGCAACGCCCAAGCAGACAAGGTCTTCTACAGCCCGGAAGGGTGCTGCGACCAGACACAATCTGGTGTTCAGCTCAGTGACTATATAGGATATTCCCTTTATTTAATTAACCAGTTAGTTTTAATTAAAGGGGCTTGATACACTGAGCTTCTTTTCCAGTGTTTTTATTAGATGAAGTTTCATTTAGATACCGACTCCCCATTTCGCAATAGCTTGTGAACAGTTTTATTGGGTCCCTGCTTCTATCACAGAACGTTTCGGCTTCAAATGTGGGTATGGAATTTATAATAAGGAGTAAATGAGAAATACATCACCCATCGCTTTAACGTAATGAAACCCAACGGCTGAGAATGAAAAAAATGTCAAGAAAACTGTTTAATTGGCTGTCTCTAGACAGTCAGTCCCTACCCGCAAGCCCCGAACATCGGTTTCCTGAGGGGAAGCTCAGCGGCAGGAAGGCTCCAGCTGGGATCACAGCTGGGCAAGGGAGGGAAGGTCGCCAGAGCCTTGTGTCTCACTCGCTCGGGTTCTCATGGCCCTCCCTGCTCCCACCCCCGTGTGCCCTGCCCTTCGTTGGGCAGCCTGGGGTGCCAAGGTCTAAAGCATCACTGTAAAGCACTTAATACGTTGTTGATGCTCTCCAAGACGGCATAATCACGATAATGATTTCAGATCTATGAGTTAAGAGCTCAGTGTGGTTCTCTCTGGTGACATCTAACTGTTATGAAAACAAGTTTGCATTGATGGAGTTCCCAAGTGGGAGGTTCAGATTGGATATTAGGAATAATTTTGACACAGAAAGGGTTATTAAGCCTTGGAATGGGCTGCCCGGGGTTGAGTGGCACCATCCATGGAGGGTTGACATAGAGCTTAGAGACATGGTTTAGGGATGGTTTGTCATCAGAGTTAGGTTGATGGTTGGACTGGAGGATCTGGAAGGTCCCTTCCATCTGAGACAATTCTATGATTCTATGGTTCTCTGACCGTTCGGCTGGAAAGCCATTTCAGGCTGCCCCGTAGCGTTTGGAGAACTGCTCTTCCAAAGTTTGTTTGGGTTTTCAAGTGTGACAGGCGTTTGGTGGTGGAGCTTTTCACGCAGACGATGGGCACTGACGTGTGGCTCCAGCTGACACGCTTTGGGAGGAAAGACTCCCTTTGACGTGTGACCTTGCCAGAGGGTTAGACACCACTTGTCATTTAATGACTTAATAATTAAGGAGTGATTCAAGCCTGCTGGGAGTACACAAACCCACAAAATAAATGCATTAAATAATAATTATTTATTTTTTGACAACAATTATTTGTTGTCAGGTATTGACTAAATCACTGAAACATGGGACTAAAGTTGGACCCAACCCGGGCATTTCCCTCCTGCTGGGTGGAGGGAAAGGAAGTTTAACATCACATACACAAATTTTGTTTTCACATGAACCTTTTTTGTACTATGCCCGTTATTTGCTGTTGTGCCATATATTAATTATTTTTACATGTCATTAGTAAGCCAGTAATGGGAAATACTTTGCCTGGACAGTGTGTGAAACCAGCAGAAGGGAAAACGTGCGTGTCCATTGCCTTGACACCTTGTCTCTGGGCTTTGCTTCTGACCCTCTGCGTCCCCCATTGACACGTAATTTACAAATAAAACGGAGTTTCAATGGTCAAATATGCGGGGAAATGGGTCATACCTCATCATTACATTTTTACTCCCAAACAGTAACAGTCTGTTCTCCAAGCGAGCTCTCGGTGTTGTTGACAGCAGCCTTTCCCGCAATCAGACCTGTGATACAGATGCATTATTTTCTCCAGCAAATTTTACCTGTCAGTTGTTTTAGTTCTAGTGCTCCTTCTCGGGAATAAATAAGGGCTCATGATACACTTCACTCTTCTGACAGGAAAATCCAAACACGCGTTTGCCCACCGTTTAGTCGACGTTTGCTGTACAGGTGGGGATTTTCTTTGAGAGCCACGGGACATCTGGCTTAGATTTTTAAACTTAATCTCCAAAGCAGATGTAAATTAAAATAAGGCTTTCCCCATCGTTTAGGAGAAGTAACCCCTCCAGCAAAGCTGCATTTCTGGGGAGGCGGAAGGGGACAGTAAAGCCGCATCTCTGTAACATCAGAAGGATGACTTCTTGATGCAGCAAGGAAATACAAGGTTGGCTAGATCTGCCGAGCAGATGTCCTGGCTGACATCATCCAGGCGTTTTCTAAGAGCAACTAAGGTAAATGTTCTTTAAATTTAAAATGGATATGAATTTTTCCTAAGATTTTCTTTTAAAAAAAGAGCCAGTGTGGAAGAGCAGCAGTTAAGTATGGCTGAGAGGAGCCGTGACAATTCCTCGTTAACACCTTCAGAGATGGTGAATGTCAGCGAAGGATGAAGATGCTCCGAGTTGGAGGAGAAGTGACAGGATCCAATAGCTATGAATTGATCATGAATACATTTAGATAGAAATGAGAAAACAGAGTCTACCCATCCAAGAAGGAAGGTCTGTAATGGCTTTCCGAGTAAAATCAAGGAAGAAGGGTTCTACATAAGTTAAGGTGGAGCTTGGTAAACATATGGAGAGGGACATTTCATTTCTCAGAGGACTTACGGAGAGGGGAAGGTGTGTCCGTGGTGTGAGAGCTCCTGAGCACCACCACAGCTTGTCCTGGGAGCTGGAAAGGTCACCGAGTGGTTGTTCTCCCTACATCATGCGTCAGTGCCAGCTCAGGGTTCCCCGAGTCACCTGGGGAGCTCCTGGAGTATTTATTTCCTCCTCGGAAGGAGGCTTCAAGGCTCCTGCTCCTCCCGGCTTTCTCTGAAGAACTAACTGATGATGCTGGGGCCTGGGGTCGGGAGGAAGAGCTGCTTGATTCCCTTTGTGGGGCTGCCCTGCTTGCTCTCACACGGAGCAGACACGGTGATGGCCAGCACCTCCACAGTCCACCCTCTGGTTTTTAGTATTGGGTCAATGGCAGAAGTTCTTACAACCTCCAGAACTTTGTATTTCATAACGCCTATTTTGAATATATACATTTACAAATTTTGAGTAATTAGGAAATCTTTAGTCAATGCATCTGAGCTGGTCCTGCTGGGCTTCCCTCTGCTGTCAGCAGGACATGTGCTGTGTGAAGGAGCAGCTTCTCTACCCAATGGTTACCTGAAAAACCCCTCTGAGATTGCTGGATTTCTCTGGCTTTTTCTCCTGTTCCCTTCCTCTTTTTTCTGACCCACTTCAGTGTCCATCAGGCAGGGATTCCTGACGGGCTCCTCTCGGGAATCAGAGGACTCTCTCAGAGAAGAAACCCCAGAGATTTGTCATTTGCTGCTGGTGCCCTGAGCTCCGCAGAGCACCATGTGAGGACACCGGGGCCTCCCTCCTCCGGTGTCTGTGGAGAAGACAAAAGGCATTTCCAGCCCCTGGCCCCGGCGAGCGGGAGCCCCTGATAATGATGCCCCGTGTGTCCTGTCTGAGGAGGACGGTGTCTGAGGGGCTCTGTGCCCCCGTCGCGCTGACGGAATGATAAGGCTCCCGGCAGGAAAAGCAGAAGACACCTTCTCCAAACTCGCTGCTTAAAGGAAGGTGTTGTGTCTCAGAGAAATATACATAAATAACCCAATATTTCTAATTTTCAAAAGGTATATTTGCACACCACGTAGGTGTTATAATGCCCCAACTGACAGCTGTAATTACCGTGGTTCAAAAAAGCTCATATTGAATAAAAATGTGTTGAAGCAAAAGCATTTAATGGGCAAGTGCAGCAGAAATGAAGGCGAGGCACGGAAAAATAAGATCCCCTATATATATATATTTTTAAAAGCCGGGTTGGAGAGGGTTCGTCATTTGAGGAGTCACTGTGAAGCAGAAGAAGGTGTGATTGACCTTGCCCACGCTGGTCCTCCCGGGTCTTCTGGCGCTGTGTGGTATCACCACTAATTAGCGTGCGGCGGGAGTCGGCGTAACGAGGAGCTGTTGGGTTTCCGCTGCTCGCCCTCAGAGGAGCATCTGTCACCACCATGGTGTCTGCCCCCTGCCCTGGGGACGTCCTGCCCACACCTGCCTGGGGGCTGACGGGGTTTCCAGCTCTGCCTGGGGAGGTTTCTTGCCTTCCTCAAAATGGCACGTTTGTCTTTTCAGGGGTTCCGCCCTGGTTGGAATCAGCAGCACTGCGTGGAAGAGCCTGAACAGCAGCTTAACCCCTAGAAATTCAGTGTTAAGAAGAAAAAAGCGTAACTTGGGCAGAGAAGTAATAATTAACCCTTTCATATGGGTCAATTTTAGTCCTTATTTTCCACCATGAGCACATAAATAAAACGTATTTGGTGAAGAATCACTCACTTTGCCATTCTGTCCCTAGGAACTGGTGGCACGGTCTGTCCACACATGTCCCAGTTGATGGGCATCTGCCAGTAGCACATTAAGGAACAACTCCAAAAGAAACTGTGCCGAAAAGTTTTTGTATCATTTTAGCTGCGCTATTACTATTTTAGAGATGTGGTTTAATGATGTGGTATTTTGTTATTTGTTTGTTTGTTTGTTTGTTTTATTGAGAGTTAGGTTGATGGTTGGACTCGATGATCTTAAAGGTCCCTTCCAACCTAGACATTCTATGATTCCACAATTCTATTCTGAGCCTTTATTGAAGGGCCTTGTCCCTCTTCAGGACTCTGAGGCCAGAATCAGGCCGCTGACCTGAGTGGTGGCCTGACACCTGTAGGCCATTGCTGGTGCTTTCCTTCCCACGTCTGACTGGCATGAACTATTTCCCTGCTTCTCCAAATTCTGGTTTTGACAAAATAATTTTTTAAAATTAAAAAAAAAAGTTCAGGTGAGGAACTGAACAGCCCCAGGGAGAGGACAGTCGGGGTGTCCTCCACACTTTGCTGTGCCATCTCCCAGAGGCTCCTCCGTGTGACCGGTTCTGAGGATGCCCGAGGAGAACCACAAGCGTTCCTTCTCTGCCAGCGCACTTGTGACTCCTCGAGCTGCCACCAGCCAGAATGCAAAAGCAATTCTGTGTCCTCATTTCTACAGCCAATTCTGCTACGAATTTGCACATTTCAGTGAAGGCAGTCTCTCTTTTTCCAGAAGGCTCAATTACAGTAACACCAGACAGAGAAAGTCATCTTGACAAGTGTCCTATTTACAGAGGAGTGAATGGCCATGCAGGAGAATTCTTTTTTTAATCCCTTGTCTTTCTTTCACTGTAGAAGAAAACTCTCGAGTAAACTTTATTTTTCCTTAAATTGCAATCACAAGGTGGAATTCACAGTGCAGTTTCAGTTCCCATTGTAGTTCAGACCAACGTGCCACACCAAACCAGTCCATGTCCAGTGAATCCTGGCTCAGAGCCCACCCCAGAATGGTGCTGAGTCTCCTGGTCAGAAGCTGGGAATATTTTGGTGGGCTGACACCTCAGCAGACAATGAGCACCTCCACAAGACTGCTCTGCATCTCCACAAGACAGGGCTTTTCTCCCCGAAAACCTTTTGGAGGTGGATTAATCACAATTTTTTGTGAGGTTGGCTCAGATCCTGGATTTGACACAAACTCCTGGCAGGTGGACAATCCACGTGCTGCGTGAGGCATCATTTATGGATGCATGCAGAAGGGCTTCCTGAGGTCTCCCACCTGGAGCAGGTCCATCACCAGTACAGGATTAGCCCAGTTAAGCCTTGTTCTGACTTCAGCTCAACCCTATGGTGGAGCCCAGTCTGTCCCCTTCCCTCCAGGAGAAATAAAACCCCAACAGTCCCTCCTGGACCTTGGGCAAGGTAGAGTCCTTCTCACACAGACCTCCAGCCTTGCTATACACCACTGCCATCCCACCCAACCTCCCCTCCCAACCCAACCTCCTCTCCCAACCCAACCTCCTCTCCCAACCCATCCTCCTTTCCCAACCCATCCTCCTTTCCCAACCCAACCTCCTCTCACAACCCATCCTCCCTTCCCAACCCGTCCTCCTTTCCCAACCCATCCTCCTCTCCCAACCCAACCTCCCCTCCCAACCCATCCTTCTTTCCCAACCCAACCTCCCCTCCCAACCCAACCTCCTCTCCCAACCCATCCTCCTTTCCCAACCCAACCTCCTCTCCCAAGCCATCCTCCTGTCCCATCCCAACCTCCTCTCCCAAACCCAACCATCTTTCCAAACTCAGCCTTGGCTGAAAGCAGAACACTGCTGCTGCTTCAACTTTGAATAAAAGTAGAAACGAATTTTGTCCTTATTGTGTTAGGAACTAGGCTTTTTTGTTAATGACAGAAATTGTGAGTGCTGTGCAGAACCTCTCCGTTGCCATGGTTATCTCACAGTCATTCCCAGAGTCTCCCCAAACTAGCCAGAAAATAGACGAATCCAAGGGACACTGTGAAAATAATTCCCAGAAGTGCAGAGTTCTGGGATGTTCCCCTGCTGTCCATGGGGGAATGGAAATGGCAAACTAGGTTAGTGCCATCCTCTCTGTTCTGAGCAATTGAAAATTCATTTACGGCTGAAAACTTTTCAATTTAAATTACCTCCCAGGAGGTTTCTGACTTAAAACTTTGGGGCTAATTTCTACAAGCATGTGCAGGTCCCTCCCGGCCACCTCCAACACTGAAGATATCCATCTATTTTCTCATTTCCCCTCTCTCCTCCACTGGCTTCCCCCTGCATGATCATAGCCTTCTCTGGCTCTTCCACTGCTGTGGGCACAGCAGAAAGAACAATGCCCGGGGTCACAGTATCATGGAGTTATCAAGGTGGGAAGGGACCTTTCAGACCATGGAGTCCAACCATCAGCCCAGCTCTGCCCAAACCCCCCCTGACCCATGTCCCTCAGCACCACGTCTGCCCAGCTTTTAGATACCTCCAGGGATGGTGACTCCACCACTGCCCTGGGCAGCCTCTGCCAAGGCTCCACAGCCCTTTGGGGGAAGGAATTGTTCCCAGTTTCCATCCTAAACCTCTGAAGGATCCATGGACCCCCCAGCCCAGCGCCGCTGCTGGGTAATGGAGACTGACAGCTTCATCTTCCCGCTGTTTATCAGTCAGTGCTCAGCACATCAGGTGTCACAGGAACATGACAACTCTTGTCAGGGAGACAGGAGAGCCTTGTGACAGGCTTCCGATTGAATTTCTTCACCCAGCACTCCCAGCATTAGCACCGCATTAAAACAACTTCATTCATTATTCAAAAAAGAAAAAAAAAAAAAAAAAAGCCACCCCACTGAGATCCTGGCAAAATATATAACTTTTTTTTTTTTTTTTAATCCTAAAAATGCACCTGATTTTGCTTCTCCGGTGCCTTCAGAATCACCTGTCTGGGTTCATTAAGAACCACTTTATTTGTTGCCAGTGAATAAGCCCACCACGGGTCACCCTGCCAACGCGTGGGACTCAGGCGCTCGCTATGAATGATTCATAGCTCGGGATGCTCTTTAATAAAATGCTCATGTTAGAATTCTACATACGCTCAGAAGGAAGAAATAAAAATTCCTCTCTATATTTTCATTAGAATTTATAATAAATGACAAGCCGGAGCTGTATTCCCGTGTAAGCCTGGCCTTTTGCAGAGGCACCACGCTTGTCTACGAGCTCCACTTGGCTGCCCACCATCCCCGACACCACTCGGTGGTGGTTGCTCCCATACAGACGTTTTACAGGGACGGGGAAACCTGACTTTTGTCACAAATTAGAAAAATGCAGAGATAGAGGAAGGAAAAGCAAAGTCTTCAGGAGGTGTCATTGTCCGTGTGGGGACAAGTGGAAGGAGACAAAAGCAGCGGTACCAGCAGCGTGACCCATGACTTCTCTCGCTGAGGAAGCACCTTCACCCAAGTCATTGCAGCTCCAAACCACACTCTGTGTGTTCACCTCCTGCTTCTAGATCCCTCGGGAGTGTCTGATGATTGAGCGTAACGCCACGCTCCTCCAAGGTGTGAGCAGAGACGACCTGTCAGTGCTCTCCCAGGTCCACTGGGTGCTCAGGCATCCCCAGAGACACAGCCAGAGCTGAAGCGTGGCCTCTCTGTTGCCACATCCCTCGGCATGAAAGCCAAGACATAGAGACATCAGCAAAAACCTGCTTTTAGTGTCAGTAAAACCCTTGGCTACAAGGCAAAGGTTCCTTTCCTTTCACACACCTTATTTTCTAAACCCTTTTTTTCCCCCCAAATTCAAAGGTTTTGCTCAATCCTGGCATACCTGGGATGGCGTGGAGCCGCTTCCCACCCCCAGCAGAGCTTCAGCTTTCCCTTCTGCCCCTAAATGCAGGGGAAAGTGTTGCTTTTCCCCGTGTTTGCACGGATCAGCTTTGGGCAGAACTCGCGTTCGGCGCGGGACCCCAAACACAAGGTGTTACAGCAGGTGCCCAGCCCGTCCTCTCCAAAACAACACATTCCAGGCTTGAACCTGCTCGTTGAAGCTCCCAATTAACAAATTGGTGACTGCTTCTGTCTTTCCCTCTGCAGCTGCTGGATGATGTGGTGCTGGTCCTGTCCAGGAGTGGCAACCACCAGCAGGGCTTAACGCGGCTGCCCCTTGGATCCCAGAAAGGCTTTACAGAGAATTACCTTCCCCTTTTTCCTGCATTTTTAACGTTGAAGAATATTTTTCCTACAAATATTTTTCTCATGTAAACCTTAATAGCCCGTCTTTTCCTGGGTGCTGCAAATAATCTGATTTTATTAATGACTGTTCTTCCCTCTTGCTCTACCTGCTCTCCAGCCCTGCTCCTGACCCCCAGGGTTCACACAGCTCTCCATGCATTTCTGCATCCCCTCCAAACGCCTTCCCCAGGGGCACACTTTGTAAAAAGAAACCCAGTTTCTGCCTTGCAGGCCTCTGAGGATGGAGAACGAGGCATCTCCTGACGATCTGTTTCAATGGTTACCTTTCTTCCTCAAGGCGTGCAGACTGCTTTTTAGCTATTGAGTCTTCATTCTTCGTCTGTTGGATCCAAATATCTCGGAAAACCAATTTTTATACCCGAAGACCCTGTGGGTCTCTTTGGTTTATGTGTCAGGGTGCTGAAATGTCAATAAAGTGAAGACTCAAGAGCACTCTTGAGATTTAATGGCCACCGTAAGCGCACGCTGGTCTAACTCTGCTGCCTTCAACGGCGATGCGAGGAGAAGGCCATGAAGGAGAGGTCAAGGTGCTGTGGTTGCTGGTTTAAAAGCAGAGAACTGCTCACAGTGTGGGCAGATGGAGCTGAGGCTGCTCCAAACTCGTATCAGGTAACGCAAGGAAGGGAACTGGATGGAAGTTTGATGGCAATCCCTGCGCAGGAGCCGGGGGCTCTGGAAGTTGCATGGCAACCGGCTCAGGACAAAAATAACACATCCAGATGGCTTTGAAACTCTGGTTTATTTCTGAGGTAAAATACCTTTTTTTTTTTTTCTTTGTTTAAGGTTAAACTCTCCAGAGTAAGATGAGCGAGTCCGCTGACACTGGGAAAAGTTCCCAAGTTCTGAATTTTTCCAGGATTCCCATGTATAGATCGTGCTCTCCTGTTCCCGCTGCTCTTCGCTGGCTCTGTTTGGCCCTTGCCCAGCTCCTTCTCAGCTCCGACCGACCTCAACAATTTCCTTTTTTAGCTGTTCTTACAGCTCTCTGGGGTTTTTAAAAAACTTCTTTTTATATTCTGAATTGTTTTAATTGGTGAAAAACAATTCCTGCAATGACTGCTGTGGAGTGGGAAGCTCAGGGCACAGGTCTCGCCCTGCAGATGCTGCTGGGGCCCACGTGGGTCTCAGAAAGTGGGTTTGTGACGGGAGGAAAATGGGAAAAATGCCCCCGACACCAACATGAGCTGATTTTGCTGTCACATGGCCAAGACACTGCTGGGTGTAAGAACCATGAGCCATACTTGGAACCGTCTTTGGGCAAACAACTAGAAAAATGCCAGTGTTGTCCTTTTCCAGTTTGCTCCTCAAGCAAGAGGACACAGCGGCTCCCAGATCTTGGTCCCACCAGAGTGAGGTGAATGTAGGGCTGCAGTTTCATGTATTCATAGAATCACAAAATGGTTTGGGTGGGAAGGGACCTTAAAGATCTTTGAGTTCCAACCCTCCTGCCCTGGGCAGGGACACCTCCCACCAGCCCAGGTTGCTCCAAGCCCCCTCCAACCTGCCCTTGAACCCCTCCAGGGATGGGGCAGCCACAGCTTCTTGGGGCAACCTGGGCCAGGCTCTCATCACCCTTGTCATAAAACACCTCTTCCTCAGGCCCGTTCTCCCCTGTACACGTGCAGGTGGGACGGAGCTGGTGCTGGAGAGGACGCAGTTGAGGCCAGGCACTGGAGGCCACTTCCAGCAGGTGCCATCGCCGTGCTGTGACGGTCCCTCCAGCCCGGCCCACCCCTCCCTGGGGACGGGCCATAAATATTCAGTGCCGGATACGCTGAGATGTAAAATAGCAGGTGCAGCAAATCCGTGGTGAGGACACGTTTAATGGGTGGAGGATTCAAAATTGTGTCTATTGAGCTAACAACTGCATAGAAAAACTCCATCTGTAGCTTTTTATGTGATGTTGGAAGTTGTTTTTTTTTTCTTTAATTTAAAACCACAATTTATTTTAAAAAGTACAGATACTCTTGTTGTGGAAGATGGCTCCGTGCAATTAAATGGCAAAATGGATTAAAGCCATTGATAAAAATGTAAATATTTGAGTAATTTTAGGTTTCATCTGAGTACATTCAGAACAAAAGGCTTGTCCTGTGTAGTTCTCCACATTCCGTTCCCCATGGTGAAATTCCTGCTGGCAATTACGCTGTTTCTTTTGGCCTGTTCTCCCTTTGCTTCCATTTCCCCTCTCTTTTCCCCTGGCTCCTGCAGCTCCTCATGCTTCAAGAGCAGCTCTTCGCTCTGAGAGGAGCCACTGCCACGTCTCGGTGTGAGCCAAGTATCTCCTCAGGTTCCCTCAGCGTCACTCATGGGAAGCAAGGCCAAGGATTTCCATTTATTTCCCCATAATGCCTTCACAAGACCCCCCGGCGCTCAGCTCCTCTTTCATTGGCTGCCCTGTGTAGGAATCTTGACATTTGTACGGTAGAATTCCAATATTTAGATTAATTTACACTTCGGAGATGTGATTCAATTACCAATGAGATCAATGGACGTCTTGATGTCTACCAGAAGCTTTCCCACTGACCAGATCTTCTGCCCCCTCACATTTGCAATGGCTGAGATTTTATAAACTAGCACACTTTGATCAAAAGGTACTTAATAAAAGTAATTTAATTGTCTGTTCTCTGAAATAACGGTGTCTGTAGCTAACGCAGCCGTCCCAGCTCAAAGCTGCTGTGAGTAGGCACCATCTGCTGGACAGCAAAGATGAATTCACCCCATTTATCTAGAGTCGCAGGTGGCATCCATCGTGTGGTGCATAGGAGGCTGTGTGGGCACGGAGCCAGCAGGCAGCTGCTGGACGAGATGATGGTCAAGGCTTTAGGTCCTCCTTTGTCTCATTGAGGAGCTTCTGCCCTGGTCTCTATGGTCGTTACTTGGAAATTCTCAGCTGTCCTCTCTCATCTCTGTGGCTGCTGGCAAAGAACATTGTTCTGTGCTGCAGGATCCCACCATGAACCTCATTTGTCCAACTCTCCTGAGGAACCAGTGCCGTACAGAGTCTGTCTGCTAGGGGCAAGTCAGTGTTCGGGTGTTCTGTGGAGAAGACGACTGTGTGTGCAGCCGTTTGGCCTGAAGAGCTGCCGATGCCACCTCCTGTGGGATCCCCCACTGAGGAGCATCGGGAGACAAGGCAGTTATGGGGTGGGATTGGATTCTTGTCCTGCTCCAACAGGAATCTCCATGTTTCCTGTGGCTGGGCAATTTCTTGAGCCTGATCTGTTTCCACTAAGATTAAGGTGAGATCTGTTTAAACCTCAAGTACTCAATGGGACCTGGTGGGATCTGGGTCTCTGCTGGCCAGTCAATCATGGACAGATGTTAGACAGTGGTGTTCTGCAGAGCAGCGCCGTGGAAGTGGCACAAGAAGGTGTCCTGGAAGAAAAGGACTGTGGGATCTGGAGGTTTATTCCACAGAAGATGGTCAACCCTACCCAATGTCTTTGTTTACTCACGTGGGATGATCCTCCGTCTCTCGTTACATCTTTATTTCTGGGATGAGTAAAGAAGAGGGTGGATCCATCAATCAGTTTCACTTCTGAAGAGCCACACGAGGCGGTGAAGCGGCTGATTAAGCCTTGTTCTCCGAGGGAAGTTAACAGAAGCTAATTACAAAGCTTCAAGAGAAAAATCTCCTCACTTGCTCTCATGCCAACGTGCTGATTTGATTGGAAGGTGCTGAACTGCTTCATCAGAGTGAGGACCGGGCACACGGTGGCACATCCCAGCTCTGGAGATGCTGCCTGCTGGTACCCCAGGTCAGATGCTCTCACGACAGAGCTTTTTTTGAAGAAGTCATTAATGAAGCATCAGGTGCTTCACAGAAATAGTCACAAATGCATTTTATTATAAAGCTGCTGTGAGTTCTGTGTGCTATGCAGGGTCTTCTGGAGGGTCTGACTGTCTGAAGTGAAGGTAGAGACATACTGAGGTGGGGGTTACAGAGCTCTCTGGAAATTTTAACTTGAGATCAGTGGTCTACAGCAGGACATCAGCCTTCTGGAGGTGAGCATGTTGCTGAAGAGACTCTGGGAAATGCTTCTGATTTAGAGAGCGTTTTGGAGGGCAACCAAAGCAGAAGATGACTCCCTCTAAAACATGGGGCAGCGATGTTCTGTGAAATGACCAAGGGAAGATCTGGCTCAAGTGAGGCAAAGAACTGGGACTGACAGAGGAGTCATAGACTCATGGAATCACAGGATGGTTTGGGTGGGAAGGGACCTTCAAGCCCCCTCCAATGCCACCCCCTGCCCTGGGCAGGGACACCTCCC
>BJBW01016485.1:0-35180 GCA_004320125.1 Scolopax mira
AATTTGGTGTTATTTTCTGCTCACACTCCACTTACTCCACACAACTTTGGCTGCTACAAAAACATTTTAATACTTACAAATAAGGAAGACTGTAGACAACCTATGAAGAGCAGGCACACGTTTGCAAAGGGTCCATATATTGTTGCAGTGAGGCAGGAAGAGAAACTTTTATAATTCATGAGTAGTGAAAGCTTTCTTTACTTCTGGGATAAATATTCCAACCCGTTAGGTATACTTTATATGTAGCATTTACATCTTGCTGAGTGATTAGTTTAAACAGCTATTTTTATCCCACATTTCAGCTCACAACTCTCTAATGTTAATTAGTATTAGGAAGGAAGTATGTTTTCTTCACATGCCATAGCAAATGTGCTTTATATAATGATTACAGAAGTTGTTTGATCTTTTGTTTTTACTGAACACAGTCTACAGCACTGACGGCAAACTGTTTGGTTTTAGTTTTCTTGTGCCCTGGGCTGTTTTCCACTGTGTGAAATTGCTTAACTTTTTTTTAAAGTGTTTTTTCACAATCACTCAAACTGTTGGAGTAAGATAGAATTTCACTGTAAAGTTTTTTTAAATTGCTGTCTTTCAGTGAAGAGTTTAAATAACCCCTGCCTCTCCCCATTTTCTACAACTTTGAAGGCATGGTTAAAAACTGATAATGGAAGAAGTTTGGATAGAGGGGTTCAAAGGTCAGTCACAAGCTGTTCAGGTATTGCAGAGAGGATGCAAAGAGGGCATTGGAGGTAGGGAAGAAGAAGTATATGAGGCTTTAGTGAATAGTCATTGCCAAATATTTAGAAATCAATTACATAAAACATTCACAAATTGGGCAACTAGGAGAGCTTCTTCTGTTCCCACTCTATAGTCATGATTGTAAATAACACAGAGACAGTTTTAGCTGATACTTACAAAAAAATATATAGAATTCTTAAAAAAGTTATTTTCTTGCACTATTATGAGCAGAGGAGAGCCACTGCTTCAAACCCTCTAGCTCTAGGAAGGAGAAAAATATGAACCTGAATACAAATTTTTAACCTCCTTCCTTTGGTACTTTGAAACATAAGATTCAACACTTTGAATACTACATGTCTGTAGATTTTTAAAAGGTTTTCCTCCCAAAATTCCTTAGGACTACATAAAAAACCATAGAAGAAACTACTACTCATCGTGCTAGACTTCTATCATAAACATCAACTTGAGGTTTCTCTCAATTAAGTTAGAATAGACCTAGTGTATTATTACAGCTGCTTTTCAGTTGGGAAGCTGTTCTTCAAAGTTGCTGACAACGATGAGTTTTGTTTTTCTTAGAACCAAGGAAAGTAGCAAAAGTCTTTGTAAGCTGTTACCTCCCTGGATCGAAGCCCTGCAAGAGACACGTGTGAGCGAGTGCTGAGAAGGCTTCAGGGCCCCCTGTGACACCTTGGGGACGGAACCTTGAACTCCATTGCAGCTCAGCTCTGCATCCATGGCCGATTCCTGCAAATGCTGGGCACGTATTTGGCACCGTTAGTGCCATGGATACAAATGCTAGCTGGTAATTACCAGATCTGTGGTGCTTGTTCATCAATTGAACATTACCTCTGGCATCCAGTGTTCCTACTTGAAACACACTTGGAACACATTGGCTGTGACTGTACAGCCTCCATCCGTATTGGTAGGTGCGTGTGGACCTGCACTCGTTGAGTGCTAAGATTTCCAAAAGAAAAGTAAATAATGGTTTAGGATGGAGAAGAAGAGAAGAAGAAAGCAAAAAAAATTAAAATATATATACAAAAAAAGGGCAAGAGGCACAGAACAGAAAGAGGAAGAGATGAATCAGGCCCTGCGAGGAGACTGTGTCCTACTCCTCACCCTGGCATGTGTTTAGGGATTCTAGAGTCAGATACCTTCTTTCAGATGAATTCAGAAAACTCAGTCTGCCTCAAACCATTTGTGTCATGGTCTGGGGCTCAGCATTGTGTTTAACGTGCCAGAAGAAGGGATCAGTTGAAATACAGATCGCCTGCCCTGTGGTAGCCGAACGCCAGCCATCCCAAGGCTCCCTCCCACACAGCTGGTCTCCCTCTACACGTGCAGGTGGCCAGCACCTTCACGGGACGGGGTCCATCACTGCACTGCACCCCCAAGTTTTTGTTCAGGTTGCTTCCTTCTGGTGGTTTATGAAGGGGAGGTTTTTGTGAGAGAGGAGAGGCTGCCTGGCAGGGGGGAGAGACAGCCGGTGGGGAGCGCTGAGGCAAAGGCCCTAGCAGCGGCCGAGCGCCGAGTCATCAATAATGCAGAATGAATTCTTGCTTCCCTCGGAGCTGAGAAAATAATACCCCGTCTGGAATTGAGCGAGCGGTAGGGGACACAGCACCCTTGAGACTGCGGGGCTGGAAATCCTGAAGGGGGAGAGCTTTGGGGAATTGAGTTTCTCCCCGCCGCATGCCTGATTTCTTCTCCTGCCCACTGGAAAATTGAGAAGTCAATTGGCCTTTTATTGTTAGGGTTGAAATGACTTTTTCTTTTTTTTTTGCGTGTGTGTGTTTTTCCCAATTAATTTTTTATTGAATTTTGCGAAAGGTAGATTTACAACTGCCACTGCAGAGGAGGAAAGAGAGAAATAAATATAAAAGGGTTGTGGCGGGGCGGGCCGGGGCCTGTGCCCCTCAGCACGGGCTCCAGCTCAGCTCCTGGGGCGGGCGGGTGTCCCTCCTTGGCAGCCACCGGAGCTCAGCCGTGCTTAATGCACCTCACGAGGGAGGGCTTGTGTGAGTATGGATGTCGGTGTTTGCCGAGGAAAATGCCCAGCACTGTGTGAATCTAGCCTGGTTATGGCCTCGGCCTCATAGGCAGTTTTCCACAGTTCTGTTTACACCCTTACTGCCTTCACCACTGGCCTGTTATAAAAATGCAGCTGTAGCGGTGTATGCCCAAGAAACAACTGCTGTACTGTGGTTAATCCGTTGTTTTGAAAAATCGGGCCTTATACCTGTGTGAGATTTTATATTGAGTGGGGGTAGATAGAAGAATATGGACCCATATATGTATGGGCTGTAATCCCTGGGTTCGGGCCTTTTCACCAGATGGGAACCTGAGAGGTTTGTTTTCATAAATGCCTTTATTTTGTGTAAAACAATTCAGTTATTGCATGAACGCATTTTGGGTTATGTTTTTTTAGTGAAAAATGTAGTTTGTATTTTCCATTTGAGGGTGAATGTCCAGGCTGATGGAAGAAGGTGCTGTTGCTAGGGTTTTTTTTGGTTCCCCACCTTATCCACAACTATTTTCACCGGAGATAGTCTAAAAGCAAAGGGCACCCCTGACACTCATATTCAACAGTTTCTATGTGAATAATGATTTGTGAAGCTAGCAGTCATTGCTCCTGCCCTCACCTAAACAAAAATGCATGAATTGTGGTGAAAGCGAATAAAATAGTGAGACAGAGCATCTAGTTTGTTGTAAACACAAACGTGTCTTAACGCAGTTTTAGAGCAGGTGTCTGTACTAATTGCTATCAATGCCCAGTAATGGTTGCCTTTAACTGTAGCTGTTTTCAACAGCAGGAAAAACTTCTCATGGTACTGCTCAGAAAAAAGCAGCTCAGGTCACCTTGCATGGAAAACCATTGAATCTTGTAATAAACATTTCAGCTGATTTTAATAAATGTAATCCTGACTGTTATGAGCTGTGCCATCTGTAACATTATGCAATGTACCTCTTACCTACAGGAGACATGAAATTCTACATGGAAGTGGCAGTGACATGACGGCCTGTCATAGCTCAGCTCTGCAGTGTGGTGGCAACATTCTTCTGCAACAGTAAGGCCATTATTTATTTTTAAAGATAGAAATTAATCTGCTTTGGCCCAAGCCCCCTTATGTCATAGGTTCAACATTATTTAATTTTCATTTTTTTCTGTTTTTGAAATGGCCACAAGTGAGATGATAATGTTTTCTAGTTAAACCCTTTAGATTATAAAAAGTTCCAGATATTTCTGAGATGATCTTCTGATACACCAGTTTGGCTTAGATGAGAGACTGGCTTCCACTTTACTGGAATTGGAAAATACTTCTTAGTTATCACATATCTCTGTATCAAAGCAAAGATAACTGGGATTATTTACAAAAAACTTGGAGGCATATGTCAGGGCAGGTTACAGTCTCCTAAAAGTCTTTTAATATTCAATTAAAAAACAAATAATTAGATTCACCTTAGATTAGATGGTAGATTCTGTTTGTTTGAGCTGTCATCCTGCCTTGTTTTGGCAGCCTGTGATTAGAAAATGATTATTCCATCCTGAATGTTTAACTGCGTCCCTGAAACAATGTGGGCAGATTAGCAAGAATTGCTGGTTCATGTTGGTGTAGATGATGTAGATGACACATCTTCTTTGCACTCAAGGACATTTTGCCTTGTCCCTGGCTGTCCCAAGGACAGCTTATGTCCCTGCTGTTCCATGCATTGTGTTTGGCTTGCTGGGAGCTGGAGAGAAAGGGGAGGCTGAAGATTACATGGCCTCCAGCATTTTGTTTATGAGAACATCCTTCTAGAGATCGATGTCCACGTGGAGTGGAAGTAGATTTCCACCTTGAGATGAGAATCAAGAAAAGTTGCCAAATGCACAATCTTCCCTCTCAAGCATTCTCCTGCTCGTGAAGCAGGAGACAGGCGGGCTTTGCTTGCCCAGGGAGGGAGCAGGGGGTGGCAATGAACCCTGAACCTCAGCCTGGGAGCAAGCCTGTGCCTCCACTGCAGCGCTGGCATGGCACCAGTTGGTTGCCAGTGTTCTCATGTGTGAAGTGAACTGGTACAAAATGTAGGTTATGCCACTAAAAACTGTGAGAACAGGCTCGTTTTCACTGTGCTGAACGTGACTTGAAAGAAGGCTAAATGCAGAGTAAAAACCTGAGGTTTCTTTTTAGGCAAGCCTTTGCTTTGCTTTCTTTCTCTTTCTAAATGGAGCTTGACTCCGGATTTCATACTCCCTGCTAAAAACTTAGGAGCCATGTAAAACCATGATCTCATTAAAAACATGGTTTTTAATGGCCTTGATCAGCCCCAGAAAGCCATTAGAAAACAGTTCATACCTGCTTTTCTGCTCTCCTACTTGTAAGGGGAGGGCACAGTTCCTTCAGCCTTCCATAGGTAGTGCTGCCTCAGACTCTTATCTATCTAGGAGCTGGTTGCAGGTAA
Organism: Scolopax mira; assembly: GCA_004320125.1. Classification (NCBI taxonomy): domain Eukaryota; kingdom Metazoa; phylum Chordata; class Aves; order Charadriiformes; family Scolopacidae; genus Scolopax; species Scolopax mira. Next base: position 5,182 of record BJBW01016485.1, read on the forward strand.
TTCAGAAGTGAGGCTTTCATCAGCCCTTCTGAGAAAAAACAGGATTTTCTGACAGTGGTTGCTGTTGATCTGCGCTCCATTGTAGACACTTCCACAGGACACCTTTTGCTTGTTGAATTAATAATCAATCTTTAGGTGACTATCCCACAGAAGGAAGGTTTTGCTTGCTGTTATGAATCTTAGGTGCTTTTAAAATTACGTGGCGTTCCCCATGTGAAATGAGAACCACTTCAGAACAGCCACGTATGTTTTGCTGAAGAGTGATTGAAGGTTAAGGTTTGAGACATGGAGCCATCCACTGGGTAAGGAGCCAGGGGGACTGTTGGAGTTTCTTAGGGCATGGTGTTTCTGGGATAACAGCAAAGAGTTGTCTTACTGGGTGTTGGGCAGGCAGACAGTCTCATGTTTTGTGGACAACAGCCTCCTAAGGCTTGGGGATATCTTTGAATTGTGTTAACTAAGATACTCGGAAAACTGAGTGAAAATAATGTGTCTGCTTAATGAATATTAAGGGTACTCTGGGGTGTTTTATGAAGCTCCAGTCCAGTCTTGCTGCTTTTGTTGTTGCTTGGATCAGTATTTTTGAGAGGATAAATACAGGAACTGTAAATGATATGTCAGTGGGTGCAAAGGATTTCAAAGAATGGTGCTCATGTAGTAATGACAATATTGGGGCTTGGCCTTGCACCATTTAGGCTATTGGGCTTCTAGAGAAATCTGCATCACTTCATAGCAAAGAACTTTTTTATCATTTCTTATTTCCAAAGAAGAGTTTTGTCATGTCATCCCAGGAGCTGCCTACTCGATGGCTTGGGAAGAGCATGCTGGTTTTTATGCACTGCTCTGTTTTCTTCTTCTCTAGGTGGCATATATTATATTTTGGGGGGGGTAGCAGTAGCAGCAGCCCTGCCTTCTCTCCTGTTGTTACCCAGTTATGAGCACTAGCTCTTCAGCATTATGGAGATGGTATGAACATCAGAGAAGAAAACAGGCTGCTGCTAAGAGCTGCTTTTGGTGCTCCATGTTCCCAAAGTCAGGGCAGAACCCTTGCTACCAGCCTGTGTGTTGGTTTGGACAGAACAGTGTAACTGAGGGTTTCTGTGCCCCTGCACGCCCCATGGAGAATTCGTACGTTCTTCTTCCATGGCTGCTTCCTCTGACCTCCAGTACGAAGTTCTTTAGAGAGTGAAATGCATGTTTTGATCTTTTGTAAATGGAAAAAAGACATATCAAACTAAACCACTAAATTTCAGTGCAGTGAAAGAGATTTCACTATAAATAGGATGAAGCCCCTGTGGAATTCATTGTACAATATTGGGTCCTTTTGTTCACTTTGTTAAAAAGGGAGCCTTGCATTATAGCTCCTTTCCTTCCAAGCAGATTTTAACTGTACATGAAATACCATATCTGAGATGCAGTATTTATCTTAGTTTATCATCTGCACAGCTACATACTGCCTGCTGCTTTGTAATCCACTTGTGAAAATTGTATGATATGCTGTCATATGTAAGGAGGATACAAATATCTGTGTGGATTTCCCCCTTTCCGCCATGGAAGTTGCAGTATTATAGGCCCTCTGTTTAATAAAAAAAAAAAATATAGCTGTTATAAAAGGAAAATAAACTTGAGTCAAGTCCTCTGTCTATTATTGCCTGTTCACCCTTTGACCATCTCCGAAACAGAGACGACATATCACTGATATGCTGCATTATTCAAATGTTATTGGGGGATATTTAAAGAAAATATTAAAAATAAGGATATAAAAGAAAAATAACCCCTCTTCTGGACTGATGGAGAATTTATGGGTATATAAATGAAAAGATCAGCTAAACTTTACAATGACAGAGATTTTATTTAACAAGCAGGATGGCTTTTAAATTTTCATACCCTATGTAGTATTTGCAGATATGCATACATGAAAGCAGAGATCAGAGTTATAGTGGCTTGTTTAGAAAGGCAGTTGGATATCAGAAGCTAATATTTAAAAGTGGGGCCTGAGTTTAGGCTGTATTTTTGGTGTTTTACTTTCTGGAATGCAATAGTTGTGCAGAATAGATGTGCAGAAGTCGGCTTCAGAGGGAAACAGACTCTTTAAAATATACATGTCATTTATTTTGCCAAAGGACCTAGTTTACCCGCCTATGGAATTCATCTCTTTCTTAAATGACTGCAGTGCTCTATGTAATGGTGGAAAGAACTTGTCTTGGGGTTGAGATGATCAGTACTGGGGTCTGAAGCTTATGTGCAGATCGGCTCGTGGTCGTTAGTGAGCTGGTGTGCAGGGGCTGGGGGGGCTCATGGCAGAGCCACTTCTTCCAGTGTATGTGCTCTTTCTACACTGCGACAGAGTGAAAGTCAGATGGTGCCCTGCCAGCAGAGGCACTGGGGCAGTGACAGGAGCTACTGACACTGGCAGGAGGTTCAAATCCTTGCTCTGGGGAAGTCAGAGTAAGGGTTGGCCTTGGGTTTCCCAAATCGAGATGAGTGTGGTGTAAACAGCAGTAATGGAGCCTCTGACTCTCTGCAGAAAATTTGTTCACCACGATTTAATCAAATTACTCTGGGCAGAACCTATTAATAATTGAAAATATATTATAATAACATTGGTCCAGTATTTTACAAGCAACAGTAATCAATTTATAAAGCCCTTTGGGACCCTCCCCCAGACAAGCTTAACACAACTCTCATCCTCGGACTGTGGAAGACCTGACCTCTGCCACCAGGCTTGATGCTCTGCTGAGTGTCTGGGCAAGCGTGGTGGGTTCCAAGAGTAGTTGTGAGGCATGGGTGGTGTGAACAGTGAGGAGTGAGGGTCAGGGCTTGGCTTGTTATCATCACCTGCATAATATGGAATGAGGAGTTAAGTGCTGTCCTCACCCAGTGGCAACCAGGGCAGGGGCTCTTGCCGTGGTGGTGTTGCTTCTTCCACCTGTGCAGCCCTGTCACAGCACAAATGACACCGTTCCTAGTACAGCAAAGAGGAGGTGACCAGTGGAGCTGTGGCCTCCCCGAGCCCCCCGTCACGTCCCTGCCACGCTTTTGGCATCCCTTCCTCTGGGTGGGTGAGTGTGGGCCACACCAAGTTCACGTCTCCTGGCCGTGCCTGCTGCAGATGTACAGGTAATATCCAGCAGATACGTGGGAAGGAGAGCAAGCTACCTTTCATCTCATGTTTGTAACACAGAAAACCTTCAATATTGAGAACAGATAGACTGGAAGGTAGGTTCACATCTCTCAGCAAGAGAGCTGTAACTTAAATCTAATACACCTGATCAAGGCTTTCTCTCTGCCTTGTAGGTATTTTAATACAAATGTGTCTTTCATTTGACTGATTGAAGGTCTCCAACCTGCAATAAATGAAACATCTGATCCCCTTGAATCCAAATCACTTTTTCTTTGATTTTCTTTTACTTCTATTTCTTCTTTCTTTGTTCTACGGCTAGAGTCGAATTTCCCTTTAGAAATTGAAAGAATGTGTGTGGGTTTTTCTGCTCCTCTTACAGTGAGCCTGTGCAAAGGTCGAGTGGCTAGTTGACTAGCATATTAAGACAGAATTCATTTCACAGACAGTCTGTAGTGATGTGCTTTACATATCATTATCACGCTGAATTGAGGGAAACTGATTATACAAATTAGTTACTGTACATTATTCTCCAAAGCCTTTTATTTGCATAACCAATAGATTTTATGCAAAGAATATCCTGAAAAACGATACACGATCATGTAGAGTTGAAAGAAAGTTGTTATTATCTAGGTAGGAAAATAAGTAGGCATTATTCACAATTGGAGGTTAAATTATTATGTATCATAATATTGAGTGTATCAATTAGCTTATGCCAGACATAGCCTTTAAAATATATTTCCTGTAAACACGATTGTGCCTGCAATGCTGAGTTCTGGGAGCTGCTGATTCCAATGTTCTCTATAATTATGTCTTTGTATGAATCAATCAGTTTAAATATAGAGCGACAGCCTGTTAAAGCCATGACCTCCGTTGGGTTTATTTTTTCCTCGGGTAGTCATGTCTCTTTCCAGATGTCAGTGACATAATTTGTATGCTCAGCATTTCTTGTGCGGAGATTTTTGTAGGGGGGGAGAGGAGGGGAGGAGGACCTTCAGAAGGAGATGAGAGTTGGAAATATTAAGCTGTAGAATCATTGAAAGTGTTGCTTTTAATCTCTAACTATAACCATGTTTGTAGTGAAGTGTTAACTCTCCTACACGTGAACACACTTAGTCTTTGCATAGAAATCGCGCTGGGTATTAAAATGTATGTCAGGCTGGAGAACAAAGAACACATGACATTACGGACTGAATTCATAGTTACAATAAAAGGAGCAATGAAAATTCAATAAGAGGCCTGGAACCCACAGTGTCTTTGTACTTTTTATCTCTGCTAGAGTTTCCAGAGGAGCTGTTAGTGATTAAGGGCCTCATCCTGCGCCCAGCAGCGGTCCGTGCTGGCTGCCCCGGGGCAGCACCCGCACTCCCCAGGGCTGGGAGCTGTTGGTGGGCTGGGGGAACGGGGCAGGATGAGACCCTGGAAGGAAAGGAAAGCGGAGGAGAGCAGGCACGTAAAGTTCATTTTGCCTTTGTAAGACTTGCTGGCGATTGGAAACGTGCGGCGACATCCAGTTGGCAGTGGAGATGAAACACTGGGGTGTGCTGTGGATGAAAACGAGACGTTATGGTTAGTAGGTCTCCAGTGTAAAAGTTCTAAAAATAAATCCTTAAAACTGTTGCGACCCTTCTCACCATTTCATTTCCCTTACATTTCTGTGTTTGCAGTAAACACACCTTTGATGCTAAAACTGAAAGTGTTTTATGTGATATGATTTTTTAACAGAGACACACACCTTACTTTAACTTCAATGGAACGGGGTTGTGTTAAAAACACTGATATTTTGCTCTGACAAGATGTTTGGATGCGAGTCTGGTGCATTTCAGAAATGATTCTTTTTCAGTGAAGGTCTAGGTTTATTTTATTAATCACAAAATTCTTATTTTGAAGAATAATTATATGGAACATTCCATGTTGCGTAAGGTATTTCTCTACATTTTAATTTGAAGGAATTATTTGATTTCGATATAACCTGTTTTAATTGCATTCTTTGTGCACCTATAAATTTTAATAGCCATAGACATTGATATTATTTTGGAAGTTTGTAAGATTATTCGTCTACTGTAGTTTCAGGGGAGCTACGTTTTTATTTCTTTTAAACTTTCTAAATTAAGATCGAACTTTCAGCCTTTCCCTTGTATTTTTTCCTTGGATTGCTTTCAAGTTGGAGTGAAAGCCAGCAATTGTGAGGTAGCGTGGATTTGACATTTGCTCGTGTACCCTGCATATTATTTGCAGGAAGATTAGCATCAGAAGAAATGACTTAGATCACTTGTCTTTGCTTATGCATGCCCTATGTTTCTCAGATATTTTTTTGATTATTTTTTTTCCAGGGTAGGTGAGGGAGTGGGTAATCTTTAGTTTCCCTATCGAAGCATATGAAATCAGCTTTAGCTGGGTGTTTGTGTCACAGAACTTGCCAGGTAGAGTGGAGGTGGAGGGTAAAATGCAAGCAAAGAAGGTAATGTAAAAAATGAGGGACGTTGGAATGGATACAAAGGAGAACTCGTGTTCTTTGAAATTACAATCCTGAAATGAGCAGCAACGAGCTGATAAAGCAGCGTGGATCTGTGCGGATAGAAGGGGCTGCTTAAACTCAAGATCTAAATGATTTAAGCATCTTAGCATATGGATTATAGTTGTCCTCAGCTAGGGGCAGATCCTGTCTCCAGTGACACAGGCACCCAGTTAAAATCAATGAAAGCTGGAGATGTGAGAGACCAGGTTTTGTGCTGTAGCTTTTGTCTTGTGTGACTGTTAGCAGAGAGTTCCCCTGGAACGCATCTGGGTGAGTTAAACTTGTCACCCTTGTGACAAGACTACTCACATAAGTAACCATAATAGTATTAGCTCTCACAAAATATTTAAAGAATCTGGCCTTTGGCTAGTAATATTTTTCAGATGTCGCTTTGCTTTTAACAGTATAAGAAAAATTACATTTTTACCCTGGCTAGTGGACTTAATTTGAAATGAAGCAAATGGCAGAAATGCAGCTCTCTTCTTCTGAATAAAACCTCTTTTAAGTTCAAAGTGTTCAGGTACATAACTCTAAGTTCTCTTTTCCTGATGCACAGTGGGCTACCTAGCTTTTTTTAAAATTCAGCATAGGGTCTCAGAGCAGAGCTGGCAACCTCAACTAAAGTAACTGCTGCTTTTATTTCCCCATGACTTTGGTTCTGTTTTAAGGTCTCAAAAGACCACACAAACCAGCTGAGTAGAGCAGGAAGAGAGATGAAAGATAGAGATGGCAATTTTCAAAAAGAAATTGTGTTGCAACTGGTGAGTTCTTTATGGCTTCTACTTGAAAGCATAAATCAGCTCAGGTTCAATTAAAATTGCATCTAAATTGAACTAAATGAGCTTTTCCGGGTTTAGAGTTTCCATATGAAAGTTTTGCACATCTCTGAACAGCAATGGCAAGTTCTCAGGAAGCTGAAACCATGAAAGCTTTGAAGAGGACAGTGGTTTTCAAGGCTATTCCTGTCTCCTGCCTCACAGTTTGTAATGGCGAAGGAAATATAAATACAAACAATATTTAAATCATGACCACGTGCTCTCCAAAAGTTCTCTTGGTTGCTAATATTGTCCTAGTGTTTTAAATTTAATTCTGGTTTTGGTTGGCTTTTCAAAAACTTGCTAAACCCCCTGGGTCTGGAGCATGATTGCAGGTACATTCAAAAGGTTAATTCAGAAGGAGTGAACGGTCTCCTCTCTCTGGCAGTGGAGTAGCAGAGGCTGGAGAGGAGCAGGCTTTGCATTCAGGGAACTCTCAGGTCGTATGACAAATTTCTGTTACCTTGACTTGGCTGAGGTTTGCCCAAATTAGAAGGTAGTGAATTGGCAACATCTTTTTTGGTGGAGATGTCATACTCTGCTGAGACTGATTTTTTCTAGACGGGTAAGAAAAAATGCAATGAAGAATCGTCACTAAAACTAAATCCTCAGTATGAAATGCATTGGGAGTTTGAGAAAAACCTTGCTGTTTCTACTGAAATGAGTAATTACAGACAAATCCTTTAGCATTTAGGTGCTTTAAATCAATCAATAAATTCTTGCTTTATAGAGGAAGAGTCACCTGTAAACAAATACACCTCCCTGCAAGGCTTCTGAAGCCATTGCCCACAAAGGAGAGCACATTACCTCCTTTCACAGTTCTTGCAGACCCCGTTTCCACAAAACCCCAGCCACCAAGCACTCAGCTAAAAGCTGCCGGAGTGATGGGAATGCGTTTTTTGAGCCGGAGTCACTTTATAGAGAAAAAAATTCTTGCTTGACATAGTCCAAAAATGACAATGTAAGTGGATCACCTGCCTGAAAAGCTCTCGAGCAGTAGGGCTGTCCGACCCTCGTGTCATCCTCTCCTGACCCCTCAAGAATTCCTTTGATCTCTCATGAAGACATCAGCCTCCAGGACTGGCATCGCCCCGCAGATGCCCACCCCGCAGGAGGAGGTGCTGTGGCTGCGGCCAGCTCTGCTCCAGAAGCTGCTGCTCTCTAAGGCTGAAGCATTCATGAATTTGACATTGCTATTTGCTTATTTTTGAACATCACAATTTCAGCAGGCAATGGCTCACTTCTCTACTTTGCCGCAAAAGCTTTCTGGGAAACTTGTCATCTGGAAAGCAAGGCTCCTGTTGTGGTCTTCAGTCTTCAGGTGTGTTGATTCACAAAGCAAAAGCTGAAACACTTGCAAAGGTTTTATATCAAATCCTTGGTTACAAGAGCTATTCACCTTCTCATTTTCCAGCCTGTCTGGCCTTATAACACTTAATACTGCTAGATTATTACAACTCTGAGGAGTTTCACCGATTTCTCAGGGGCTGTAGTAGTTTGCCCTGTGGATGAGATTTCAAAGCATAAGGAAAGCACTTGTGAATCTGTTTTATTTCACATAGCAATGGACTAGGAGAGACTGAAAAGCAGCCTCCCAGCTGAGCAGGTGGCAGCTTCCAAATGAGGGGTGAAAAATTCTTAGGATACCCTAATTTGACCACTTGTCGTGAACCTGGCTTAGAGACACCACCGAGTGTTTGGGGGCCTGGGTCTTCTAGAGCCCTTTGGAAGTCTCATCCTGTACAGGAGGGTTGGGATCCATATGGTAAAATCAAAGTCCAGCCAGATGTAGCAGGAATTTGTACGCTACTGCCCAAATCCTTGTATCAATACAGAGATGTTTTTGTAAAATATGAACAAACGACAATTTCAATGGAATGCAGTCATTTTCGGCTGAGTTGTGGCGATGGCGCCGAGCCCAGAGCCTCGGGGGTAACACTTCTGTGGGACCAGAGCCTGCAGCTGGGCCACGGCCTCAGCCGGTGTGGAACCCTGTACCCCAGGTCATCCTCACCCCCTTCAGACTGAATCGTGCCTCTTGATGAACAGGGAGGGGAGTGCATCTCTGCCCAGTCAAATTCATTTGCATAAGGTCCACTTTTAAAATTTATTTCTCCCTGGTCTGAAGCGTTTCAGGTTTTTTTTGAGAAAAATAATCCTGTAAAGTCAGATTTAAAAAGCTTTTGAATTTTGCTTTTGACCTTTTTCATTTTGTATTTCTTTTCTTCACTGCAAATATGTGATTTATTTTGGGCAGTTAGGAAAGAAAGCAAATTCAAATCTCTTCATTCTGTGAGTATATTAAAAGGTGACATCTCAACATCGTCACAAATCTGCTGATTCAATAAAGGAAATTTAATTGATGCTTCTCAGAAGTGCCATTTGTGTGAAAACAACACTTTTCATCAAACCAACCGACCCGCAATATTTTGACGTTTTTCAAATAACTTCTGCCACACGTAAAATGAAAGATACTTGAGAATCATCCCAATCTGGTCCGTCCTTAAAGTTCCGCTTACGGCTCAGTGCAGGCTGAGAAATTAGGCAGTAGCATGAAATGTATCCCGCCGGAGTGATGCATTTCTTCAGTAAATGGACTGAAAACAAAGTAGGAGTGCAGTATTTCTCTCAGCTGTAGTATGTTGATGAACCTGTCAGAGCAAAGACAAACGGCTCTGCCTGCTGGAGCACAGCAGCCAGGGCTGGAACTGAGACATCACAGACAGGTGCTTTGAAAATTACAGAACTTACAGAAAGGCTCGTGTGGTTTTCCTTTTCCAAGAGGTTGCTCCTTGCAGATTTCGGCACCCTACATCCCCATTTGCTCCTTGATGGTGTGTCTTTTATGTTAATAAATAATCCTGTAGATTTGAAATGGCTCTTCATGTAAGTAATTCATTTCTGTGCAGTCTCAGCCTGTGACCCAGTGGAAGTCTAGTTTAAACCTTTTAAAGGTTATTTTATTCAGAAGTGAATTTCACCCAATTATACATAATCGCGGCTAATCATTGAGGTGATTCACAGGAATGAGGGATGCAGAATCAGCACCCAGGTATGCTTGCAAAAATCTGTATTTTTGTTAATAAAACAGCAAGAAAGGTGGTTCAGCAGAATCTAGGAGCTGCATTGCTTCTGCCTTTGTTCTTTGATTTTTTTCCAAGTGTTACAGATTTTAAATATATCTAGGAAAATGCATAAATTCCACACTACACAGAATATTTAAAATCTTATTAAAACTAGGCCTTTACTGTTACCTGGAGGTCTGTAAATATCTGCAGTAGTTTACAGCTGCTAATGCTGTAATTGCATTTCAGTGTTGACTCACACTTAGGCTTTTTCGCGTTAGTGTTCAGCAGCACAGTTTATTTGAAAAGTGCATAAAATATAAATATCCAAACTTCAAAGATGCTGTAGTAGAGGTAAATTGCCAAATGTTCTGTGATTTTCTCAATAGTTTTATGATAACATAAGACCAGTGTTACATCAAAGAATTTTTTTTTTCTTCAAGAAGGATTGCACCAACTAGGTATAAATTATAAATCATATTCTGTTTTACATGTGAAATGGGGGCTCTGAAGTGTATCACACTTGAGCAGATGGAGGCTGGGAGTTTTCATGTTTTGCTGAGCCTATGTTTTGTTTGTGATGCCATTTTCTGTACGTTCCATCCTGGAATTCCATCCTTTGCAGAGGGGCAAGGAACTCTCATCGCCACGTCAATACAATTATTGACAAGTGTCACAAGCAGCGGGGGGCGAGGACAGGATCACACGTGCCCAACAGCCAGAGTGACGTTTGTGACACACGCAGTGATGAGCTCATGGAGCAGCTGCTGGGGTTTCACAGCGTCAGAGATTTGATTTAACAAAGTGAGTGATCAAAACCGGAGAATTAAAAAATGCTAAAAATGTATTTGTTCGGGTAGCCAAAGGTGTTTCTGGCTTTATTCATTCTAGAAGCACGGCCGAGGTTTGGTACAATTTAGAGAAAAGCCTTGAGAAAGACAGTGTCTCAATTCCAGGCTGTAGGTCCATTATTGTTAATAAGAACTGTTTTATTGTGTTTACAAATTGCAAATTGAGCTGAGATTTCTGGTTCCTTTGATAGCACCTTTGCTACAAGGTAATAACATGAAAATCATATGGCATTTGAATGAAATCGTTTCCTGGCTCTGTTCGCTGGCAAACTGCTTTTCAGAAGGAGGGGGAAAGGCAGCTGAGGGAAATGGCTAGTTTTCCAGGGCAGAGATGAGGAAACACAGTCTCTGTGAGCGTTACACAGGCAGAGATGAAAGCAAAAGAACCGAGAAGCACTTTTTAGCCAAGAAAGGAAGCGGCGTGGGCTCGGTAGACTTAGATTAAACCAGCTGTAAAACAGGAATTTCCGTCATTGTTATTGACCAGGCTTTGAACGCTTTTATCAGCTGCAAGTGTTAATAGCTTGTTAATGATTGATGCTGAGGTCTTTTATGACACCAAATGAAAGTGAGAAATAAGTGCAGGATTTGAAGGTGACTGTTGCAGTCACACTCTTTCAGTAGCGCTCTTTGCAGAATTTCAGCTATGTTTTAAAACATTTATGCTGCCAAGATTAGATAGGTTCCGCTGCAGCTCAAGATAATACAGAACTGCCCTGACTGTGCTGCTCTTTCAGCTCTACATTCAACAGTAAAAATACAGCGACCCTCAAAATGAAAAGCTAAATTTTAGAAAGTGATGCATTCTGCCAAATTATATAAAGGAGGGTAAAATCTATAGATGACTGAGTACGTGAGGCAAATAAATACCAGGTTTGCAGAACGCTGTCTAAAGAGAGCCTTGTTAAAATTGCTCAAGTATTTCAATGAGGGATTTCTTACATCCTTCATTTCACCTGGTGCAGCAAAGCAGTTCAGCATATGCTTAAGCTCCAGAAAAGTCAGTACAACACATTGGCACGATGCATTTCTTGTCTCTATCAGCTGTTCATTGTAGAGCTCAACGTGGCCATCTCCATATTCTTAGATGAGCCTTTCTGCTGATTGCAGACAATTCCGTGTGCTTATTTACTTCACGTCACCACATTCCTTCCCTTTTTTTGCCGAGTAAACTGAGAATCGACAGAAATCTGGAAACACTGGGTACTTGGTATGTCTTCAGGAAAGCACAGGAAACGTGTCGGTGTCTGTAAGATTTAATATGCATTTATTTTTCTCTGTTCACATTATTCCTTTTTACCATCACTGGCTTGCCTGTCGTAAATCCAATTAGTGAGCTTTCTACATTGCAATAAACTGCTCTTCAGGAAGGAAATTTGCTTTGTGAGCAAAGCCTTTTTCCTACAACACTATTGTAATTTTCTGGTTTTTTCACCGCCTCACAAAACATTTAAATGAAAGCAAAATAAGCTCTAGCACTATATTTACTGCACTGCTCTCTCTTTCTTTTCCGTCTTCAAAAAATTTTACTTTAGCAAAAATTTCGTATATTGATGAAACAAAGATATATAATAAAAATATAATAAACCCCCAAAATAGATGCATGGATCCATCCCAGAATAAGCAAAAACCTATTTGCTGGTAGAGTTGTGTAAGATGGGAAAGCTTCAGGTTGAAGTCCCTGGTCTGAATAACAGACTTGAACCCAGATTTGTCACGTTTTGAACAATTGTTCTGTCTGCTACAACAGCAGTTCTGTCTGTATTTTCTAGGTTTGAAAACAGCAATTCAGTTGAATATCTAGCAAAATGCTCCTGCAGAAAGGATTGTGAGAACTGGTATGTTCTTGTAAAAGTTTTATATCCTGCAAATAGGTATTTTTTGCAAAATATTACAGGTTATTTTGTTCAGCTATATCTTCTCCTTTCCTTTAGTCAAGTGCATTTTGACTCCTGACACACTACGGGCTTCAGTACTTGTGTTGGTTTCTCCAGTGTGTGTTAACTCTCCATGTTCCAAATGTTACAGAGTTTAAATAACATCAGAGAATGATAACTTTTGAATAGGGTAGCCCTTGATTTTTAGTTGTCATCCTGGACTTGGGATAATTTGTTCTGTAGTATTGTGGTAATGAGTAATTCTAGGAATTGGGAACCCTGCTGTATACGTAAATGACACTGGTGAATTCTTTCTGGTCACCGTGTCCCTTTTTCTCATTATTTATTTATTCATGCTTTTTTTTCTCTCCTCAGAAATAACAAACTAAACCTTAGGAGACTTAGAGGTTCAAAGGGTTGGTCATTAGTCTTTACTAAGTCCAGTTCTGTAGAGATTAGAACAGGAAACACCATTAAATTTAACCGTTTCAGCATTTCACTGAGCCTAAATTCAGAGAGCACTATCACTTTCCTCAAAGGATATACAAAAGCCTATTGTATTTTAAAGAAACTGATATTTTTTTTCCATATCTGTGCCTTTAAGCAGTTCATTTTGGTTTCACAGACATCAGTGGGTTTAGATACTCCTTTATGTAGAATAAAAAACGGCAGCAAACCCTGATGAGATTTCTGACTGCATCCACTGCCCGTATGCACTTTCCTGTCTGGTTCATTGCAGGCTGGAGTTCTTACAGATGAGACCAAGGCTTCAGGGGAGTGATATCTATTAGCAAATTAAGAAACGGTGGCTTTGAATATATAGCAGTCATCATGAGAATGCCAGCTCTCACTATAATGTAGCATCAGAGAGCGATGGCTCTTTTTTAAAGGAGACTTGTGTTAGTAGCTGCTAACAAATGCTGAGTCTATAATGGGAACCTCTGTAGAACATGTACAAATACAAAAAAGGCAGAAGTGGCCAAGAACTTGCTGTTTGTTTTCAGAACTGTATCCTTTTTGCATAGTCTTAAAAAAAAAACTGTATTAGCAACAGCGATGCTTCCGCGATGCTCTCAGAGGGGGGTGCAGCCTGGCAAAGCCTCTGAGCTGGGCAATGGCTGGAAAGGCCACGTGCAGGAGGGTGCCTGCCCTGGTGTAACCCCCCCACATCCCATCACATAAAGCCCCATGGGCAGTTCAGTGTCTGCAGGTATTAATAAAATACTACAGGAATTACTGCATGGTCTCCTGCCCATCACTTATCCTGCAGTTGAATCCCCAGGACATGAGAAAGGGCCCCTATTTGGGGTAAGAGCAGACTCACCAGCAATCTCTGTAGGTGATGCTGTGTAAGTTCTGTTGAAAAATGGAGGCTTCTGAATTGCCACAACATCTTTGACATCTTCATGCCTTATTATAGTTAACCAAGATTTATAAAATTTTTGTTTCATATGGTAATTTCAGGGTGTATACAAATTTTCATTGCTTACCATCCGTAGAAAAAGACTTGCAGGAGGTTAGAAAAACACTCTCCTTGTTTTATAGAAGAACAATAACAAGTATAGGACCCAAATCCTTCCTGGACTTGGGTCTCAGGAAGAGCTGTGTCACCCGTATACAGAAGAGTTAGAAATTTGTCTAGTGTTGCAGGAACTGAAAACACACTGAAGGTTGTGGTGAGGCTCCATGGAGAAAGCCTGAGAGCAGCCGAGCCCAGCGCTGGCTCCTTGCAGGGGGTCACTGCTCTTTCTGCTTTGGTGTTACCTGGAAAATCAAACTGCAGGAAAGTGCAGGTCTCCGTTTGGGAATATATAGCAATGGTCCACCTACCTGGCCAAAAAGCAGAAATGGCAGCACATCAGGAATTCCCGGAGGGTGGAGAAAGGGCTCCTTCACCTTTGTGGATGCCAAGAAGCGAGGTGTGCTCTGTCCAGTGAGCAGGGTCTGCGCTGGCCCCAGGGTGATGCAGAGATTATTTGACTGTCACCAACACAGTTTGTCAAGGAGATGCAGGCTGGGAGTGACAAATGCTCCCGAGGGGTGTTTGCAGTGAGTCAGCAGGTGCTGGAATGATAAACCAGTCCAAAATATGTTAGACAGTACTGTAGCAAAGGTGGATTCATTTTTCTTATAAATTTACAATGAGCAGAGAAAAAGTCTGCAGCCATCAGAGGAAAAATTTTTTACAAATAATTTTTAACTACTAATAAAAAGTTGTGGGTTAATTAGGCCATTGAACTCGTTTTGTTTTAAGAACATGTGAATTCACTGGGACTAGTCTGTTTTCACTGGGTTTAACAAGAGGAAACTGATAGGGGAGCTTTGGAACAAAGATAGAAGGTGTTGCTGAGGAGCCAACCAGATCTCCTGAAAAGCAGAGACAGGTTTTTTTCTCCGGTGGTTAATCTTAACACTTCAAAAATAATTTGAGGAATTTTAATTTTTTTTTTAAGTCTAGCTATTATTTTATTTATTTCGCATAAGAAATTCTCAAGATGTTAAAAACTTTAAAATATGTTGAAATGACAACACTGAAAGATTTTTCTGACTTCAACAAAAGAGCTATTTAAAAAGTAAACTCTGTGGATATCACTGTGTCTAAAGCAGAAAAATCTCTTTTTCTGTTGCAGAGCAGGACCATTATTAACTATCTTTCATTTTAAACATACGTAAGAAAAAAAAAGATTAATGTATTTGTATTCCAAAAAGGAGACAAAGTAGAAGGAAGAGAATGTGGCTACGCACTCAGCGGTAAAAAAACAGTGCCTTGCTGATAGGGTTGCTTGTGAAAATGGGCCCTGAATGTTTTCATGGTTGTGTGGCTTCTTTTTTTTTACTACTTTTTTTTTTTTTTTACCGTGGTCATACAAGCTGTGTGTTTCTGAGCTCCTGCTGAGCAACAGTGGAGGAATTACTGGAGCTCCATTCACAGTTTCAAAACTGTTTTGCATTAATGGACAGCCTGAACGGGATTTGGGTTAGGTTTCACTCGGAGCTGTAACTCTCTCTCCCCACCCCCTAAAATAATAATAATAATAATTACAAAAGTATGAGATAGGACTAGCGTCTCCACCTCCTGTTCATAACCGAGCAAACCAAATATTATTACATACATTATTGAAGGGGTGAGGAAAGTTAGAGGTCGTGAACTGAGGCGTATGAATAGCTGGAGGTCAGATCAATCCCAGCCATGGATTTCATGGCTGAGGCTTCAGCCCATAGAGACTGCCTTAGTTAGACTGCCTTCTACCAGCTGATCACAAGTTCTCATTTAAACCACAAATGAAATTAAATAGCAAAGGAATATGTGAATGAAAGAATTCTTCGATGTTTAGCAGACAAGTAACTAAAACATTATTTGTTTCCTTTAATTAATCTATGGGTAAGAACGGAGAGAAGGGAAGCTAGGGTCGGTGTGGTACTTGGGAAATGAGGTAGAATTCAGGGCAAATACCTGTTCTGTGTCTTAGTAGTAATTGTAGGATGAGAAGCTAGTAGGGAAAAGGGGGAATTGTCTGACATGAGAAATAAGACCTTTTCTTGGAACACTCTTTGAATCTCAAGGGCTAGCAAAGGATCTCGGATTAGACACCCAAAAATGAATGCACATGATACAGCTGCGTCCTCTGAATCTATCTCTAGGATCAGATAGACACTTTTAATTGCAGTTTTGGAGTTAGATCAAAATACTGGTGAACAGTGAATACAGAATTTTGCTAATGGACTGGGAAGGGGAAGGGGGGAAGGTGAGGTTTAGGGCAAACCGAGCTGATTTTGGTTGCATCTGACCCCTTTGAAGTGGCAGCAGTTTGTAGTTGCTTTGTGTTTTGCATTGCTACCTTTTCATATCTGAAGATTCAAACAATAGCTCCTGGTTATTATCCCTCATATTATTGATTAAAAGCTTTGCCCAAAGACCTTCCATCTCACTTTCCAGCTTAGTGTGATTTACTTTTCTTTTTACTCCCTGTAACATATGATTAATGCTGAGCTAGAGAGTCCCAGTGAGATGAAGCAGAGTGTCAGGTAAGATTTGTCAGCTCAGAAGTATAGATTATTTTATGTTTCTCGAACTTTGTGGGCCCAGGGAACACAGATCTTGATTGTTAAATCCATCCACACTTTCCCTAGGGCTATAATATGCCAAAAACATTAAATAGCCCACTTAATACATAACCTCATTCTGTATGCTTGACTATTTTGTTTTTAATTTTTCTTCCCTTTCCAGCCTGCTCAAATGAAATGGGATCAAAGAAAAAAAATTATCCTCACTGGATTTTGTTAAAATATTAATAGGTTAGGGTTGACTGGCTAAATTGAATATCTATGCTGATCTTGCTTGCATGTTTAACTTGTGCTTAGGAAAGTATGTTTCCTAGGTGATAACCTTTTATGTACCAGCCTGACTTCATTGAAATGCATAGAGATAAAAATATGTCACACTCCATGGCCATGCTATTCTTGTGTGGCAGTGTGATTATTCAGATGATAATTGACCCCCACCTGTAGACAGCTCAAATTCTGTAGTCAATCATTCCATTTGATGTTAAAATATGTGAAAGTACAATTATATAATTTACATTACAAATCATCCTGAATGCCAGGCATCTCAGAACCACTGACAAACGAAAGGGAAAAAAGTCAATAAATGAAGTGAATTACACTAGGCAAAGAATTCAACTTTTCTTATTTGCTCCTGCACAACAGCTTTTATGCGGGTGTTGTTGATGGAGCTCAAACAGATCTTGCTTAGGACTGAATTTGACTGCCTTTCATCCTCTTCCTAACTTTGGTGATGCTTTCTGGATAAGAATACCTTCTTTTGCTGTGGAGATGAGAATCCTCACTGCCAGATAAAGGAAGAAACGTGCCCGTGTCGGCACAGATTTATGCAACAAAGAGTGTGGGCCAGTGAGTTGTGCTCCAAATACTCCAACTTTTAAGCTTCTCTTCCTGTAGACTTTGCTGTGTAATTTAAAGCTGTACAGAGCAATTAAAGAGCATATTGGTCACAGACTGCTGTTTTCGTACACCTGATTAAGGCCTGTTGCAAGCTCTGATGTCAGTGCTCAAATAATGTGGACAAAACAAGCCAAATCAGCTCATATCATAGAAATATCATGCAGTGGGGGGCTCAGATTGTGTCTCGGGATCAATCCAGTCTGTCTGAGTGTTGAACACCAAGAATCTAAACTCCGTGTAAATTTTATGGTAGATGAAGATTTTTGAACTATATCTGGCTTTGCTTTGGATGCTTCCAACCCCTTTACAGCAAGGGTAAACATGGCTGCAAATAGTATCTCAGACATGAACTATTCCTGAAATTTCAAAGCTAAGCATTGTAATCCTCAATTATTTTTGATCATTCAAAGAAAGAACCTTCTTCTTGAGCAAATTATTCCACAGGTCTGAATTGGAGCATTTTAGTCTACTGAGCAAGACAGACCCAGCTCGGGAACATTTATCAACCTTGTAGCAAGAGACAGCTCGGTGTTAAATCACTTGAAGTACCAACAAGTGAGCCAAAGAGCCAACACAAAGCATTGCTGCTGCTGAAACAGAACCTACTGCTTCTCTCCTGGCTTTTTGGGAACAGCAGTGTCTATGCAGAGAATTCAGCAGCCAAGCAACCACTGATTAATAATTAGTGCTTCCTGCTGGTACATGATTTCATTAAATAATTATAAATCATAAGCAAGTTGTTGGTTTATTTACAGTCTATCTGCAAGAACAAAAATAAGCAGAGTTAATCATCTAGATCTACAATGAATAGTTTAAACAGCTATATATTGAAATAAATGCAAGCATCTATGTCTTAGTAAGGAAACAGCCCAAATACAATTTTTAATCCTGGCCTTTGTACTTTTAAATTGCTAATTAGAATATTGTCCTTCATCCTAACAGTCCTTGGAGAATAATGTAAAGTGTCTTCATGTCCTGATGTATACTCTTCTACAAAACTGTGCAGAACATCATAATTTCTTCAGCTGTTCTTGCTTTCATAAAAGTGAGACCTTTCATCCAAATGACGTAAAAATTCATGAAAGTATCAGATTCCCAAGTACGAGTATTCCAAGAACTACTCATCACAAAGAACAGTGCAGCTCTATGTGCTCAAATGCCTCGTTTTAAAAAACAAAACAGAACTTATGAAATTGTATCACAGAGCCTGAACACCCCTGACAAGTGAGTGGAAAGGCCATATTCAAAGGGCTGGGCTTTACCATGTGGTCTTACTCCTCTGCTCCCACCGTAAAGCCAGGGTTACCTTTCCTGGCTGTGCTCCTGGGAAACATCAGCTCTTCTCATTGCTCTCAATTGGAGGCTCCATACAGGAGTGTCCTCATCTAATATTTAGTCCCCCTCAGCTGCTGGGAGCAGAAAGAAATTCCCATGTTGCTCAACACAGGGCAAGGCTGAACCCAGTCAGGGTAACTTCCAGACAGGGAAATACCTACTTCTGCTTTTTTTTTTTTATTTTTTTTCTTTTTTTTGTTATTTTTTTCCCAGATTGTTTTCCCTGGCTCCTCTTTAAAATGGACTGCTAGCAGGAGCTGTATCCAAACCTGCCACAAGTGGCTGCGGTTCTTCTGACCTCAGCAAAATTCCTCAATCATTATCCCAGGTGTGAATTTGGCCCGTTGTCTTTAATTAAAGCTCCAGCCTGCTCTCAGTAAATTTCACACCCTGTACAAGCATCAAATTATGTTCTTCAATTAGTTGTATCTTTTCTTCTATCCTTTTAATTTCAGGCCCATCAAAGAGCTGGTTTACTAAATCAATTTCAATGGGAATTTACACATTGTGAATCATAATGGGATGCAAAATTGACTTGGCTAATGAATAGTTAGTGGCTTTGGGGTTAATAGTTTGGGGTTTTTGTCTCAGGTACTTTGTATTAAATTTAATTTTGATATTGCTTTAATGAACACAATATATTACTTTTCCTTTTTTCACCCGGGCCCATCTAAGGTGTATTCTCTTTGCCTGACTCAATTGATTTGCTTTATGAATAACTGCATGAGGTTTCTGTTTAACAAAAGCACTGCTTGTACTGTTTCTATGTGCTAAATATTTTAGTCTGATATATAAAGTTTAAATAGAAAAGAATCTATACATTAGAGCAGGGATGAAGAAGTTATTTTAGAGGTTACTGCCTCTTGCTGCTTTGCACAATCAGTGATAGAACTATTATTTGTAGGGATACTTTTTAAGCATTTACAGGACTCCCCTATGAATAAAAATGAGTAGAACAGCTATCCTGCTACCAAAGTACAACCTTGGCATAAGTACAACATGTCACTGCCTCATTCAGTTTTGGGCTTCCAGTTTTGGGCTAGCAGTTTTGCCCAGGAGACCCTTGAAAGTTCACATGGGTGCAGCCTCGGCAGGCTGTGCCCCGCAGGCTGGACGAGTCTCTGGCTGGCTCTGGGATTTTGGCAATCCTGGAAGAGGTGTGTGCAAAAATTTCTGTCCATGCTGTACTGTTTTTATGATGGAGGTGTTCCTTTCAAGTTCTACATTTCCATTACCTCCCAAAATCTATTCCTTTCTTACACAAATTTTTGCCTGGAGGCATAATGACTGAACCCATTTTCTGGTACTAATTTTGGAAATAGCTTCACCACAATTAAAAGTACCCAAGACAGTCTCTATCCCAAGCCTGATGACAGCCAGGATCTACTCAATCAAGAAGACGGGAGTATGAAGATGCCCATGAAAGAGCTCTTCTGATCCATCTGCTGCCTGGCCTCCTTACACAAGGCTGCTCACAAGGGACTTTGGGTGTGATTTTGACAAGATGCTTCTCTCCTGACGTGTCATCACAGCCACCTACCAACTTCTCATGCCTGGGAAACGATGTCTAGAGGGCCAGGATGCTGTCCCTATCACCACTGGCTAGCACACCCATTGTCATTAAGGTTATCCATTGCAGCATTGCCGGTTTTTCAAAGATGCCCTGTTGCTTGGTGTGTGTGCTATAGCATCCCATTCCCTTATGTTACTAGGTAGAGAGTTGAACAATGAATGCTTTTAAACTGAGATTTTTAAGAACAAAAAAGAGAACGGCAAATAATGTTTTGTACTTTCCCAGAAGAAGCCTGTGGAGCTTGTTGCCCCAACATTGAGAGTAAGACACCACTTTTAATAATAAAAATAGCCAGAATTTTAACAGTAAGGATATTTTTTAAATGCCATGAGTAACAGGAATGTGTGCTTCAGGCCACAGATCTGCATTTAACAAACATGGTTTAAGTTTTCTGTTTTCAAACATACTCAGAACACCAGAGAAAGAGAAGAAGACTATTTCAGGGGCAACTCCATCAGGACAATAAATGGGTATAAAATGGCCAAGTGTAAATCTAAGCTTAAAGCAGCCAGTTTCTCCCTATCTGAGGAATGAAGTTCAGCAACTTCAAGAGGAACAGGTGAAACAAAAAATCCAACCAAAACCCAAAGTTAGTAATCCATGAGTTAATTGTTTGAATTTCAGATGCTTAACAGTACTGCAGACAGAGAGTCATCTGAGCTGGCTCTCTAACGAGCCAGGTTGTGTCCAACTGAGCTGGACATTCCTGTCATGAACATAACTGTGCTGCTGCCAGTGGTGAGCTGGAGCTAATTAAGCCCTGCTGGACCTGAGCTCATCTATGCTGAGGCACCAGGGTGTCTGTCTCTGCACCATGAGCTGCACTGTGTCCCTTAATACCTATTTTTTCCAGTTTTTCCCATTGTGTGATGTATCCTAGTATCCCTTATTTGCGTGGATAATGGAGCCTGAGGAGATTTTGAGAACAGGTCTTAAGGTATTTCATAAAGGCAGCGGTGACCCTAGAGACCTAGTGGTCTCACATTTTCTAAGTGAAAGTACAGGTAATTCTGTATCTACCTGTGCCAGTACACGCTGGATCTGCCTGTGCAGACTGACCACCTTGGACTGAACACAGCTGCAGGGGGCACTGGGGATGGGAGAGACTTCTGCACGGGTCCAGGTTGGTGTTTGCAGGGTTTCTGTACCAAGCATTGCCACAGGAATTACTGCAAACTGCACAGAACTCTTGCCTGTTATTTGTGGTTCTGGAGATTACATGTCTAAATCTTTTCCATTTTTTGTATTCCCCCATGTCTTTATCATATATTTCTTTTTGGAAAAGATTTGTGTCATTGTTATGGAATGAGGAATATATCAGAGGCTCTAATGTTTTTATGTACACCAGCTTTTTTTTCCTGCTATTCTTGTCTTTTTTTTTTTTACAAAAGAAAAGAAAGATTACTATGGGTAAAGGGGGAGAAAAAGTTCTCAAGTAGAATGGGAATGTGATAGTACAAAGTTGCCTACCCAGGTATTTGAGAGACAGGAAACACACAGAGCTGATCAGTAGTGGCTGTGATCCTGCCAGGAACACATGACTTAGAAAAACTTGGGTTTGATAACCTGGGCTGAAGCAGAGTTGCTTTTGGAGACACTATATTGTCTTCCTATTGCCTTCTGGTAGCTATATGAGAGAGCAGTCTGCTGACAGTCTGTTGGGCTGTCTGTTTGTTCTTCTCCATATTCCCTTTTGTCAGCAGTCACCGTGTGTCTCAGTCTAGGGCCAGATCCAATACTCACTGAAGCCCATGGAAAAACCCAGGATCCTATACCCTGCTGGGCTCTAGGAGTCAAAGCACAGGTTTCAGAGTCATAGAATCATCTGGGCCAGAAGGGACCTCCAAAGGCCATCTAGTCCCACCCCCCTGCAGTCACAGGGACACCCCCAGCTAGACCAGGTTGCCCAGGGCCTCGTCGAGCCTCACAAGTCCACTACATCTGGTTCTTAGATGCTGAAATGAGTTTTCCCAGAAAATGATGACTGCCTCCTTTGTAAGAAAGGCACAGTCAGGGAACTAACCCGAATCTCCCAATTCACAAAGGGCTGGGTTCCTCAGTGATACACATCAGGGTCATTCCCAGCCTTATGCTACCATAAAGCATCCCGAGATGTGGATGGCTTGGGTCGTTTCAAAAAAAGATTTCTTATTAATGAGCAAATATAAGAAAGAATCTTCTAATATGAGTCTTAGTTTAAGTGAGTATATTGTACGGGAGGGAAAAGTATAACGTGCTGCTATTGTTACTACAACCAATGTGATTCCAGTATTTTAAAGTTCTGCATAGCTTACCAAAAATTGTAGATGTGCAGTAGCAGCAACGTATGCAGCTCATATTCAGCTACATGTGCCTTACTGACTTGAATGCTCATTTTTGAGCCATTGTATTTCAGATAAACAATGGAGAGACTGCTGCACTATTGCTGGCATTACACATCAAGCATTCAAGACAATTAATGGGTTTTAACTTCCCAAATCACTTAAGAGCCTTCGGAAGAAATCTGGAGAATAATTTTCAGTCAGTGGAATGAAAATGTCACAGTTTTGTGCTTTGGTAACTAACTGGTTCACAGAGATGTCTTACTTATCACTGTGGGATGCTTATTCATTATGGGCTAATTGCAGAGGTCTCTAAATGAAACACCGCAAACCACATTCCACTCCGGTGCCAGTTTGTTTAAAGTCTGCAAAGCTTTATTATTAGCACGATTTAATTATGAAAATGGCAACCATGGAGAATTCTGAACACATTCTTTCCCTTGATCATTAGTTACAGGGCAAAAATGAAACACTTTCAACAATGAAGGGTTCATATTTCAAGCTTATACAGTAGCTGCTAAAAGGCTATACTCAGAAAATCAATTTTATTAAAGTCCTTCAAGCACTAAAGGGACTTCCATGCAACTAAGCAATTTTAAAAACATGTCCACAAGCAGTGACTTTTTGATTCATGTTTTTAGCAGGGTTATATTTTCACTGTTTTCAATATTGTCCCCCAAAGCAGGGTCAGAAATGGTTGGAGGGGGGGAGAAGAGGTGAGCAAAGCATGTTCTGACATCGCTGTGACTTGCATCCTTTACCTTAAGGTACTTAAAAGAGGACTAGGAACTGGATCTGAGAAGCCTGGCACGCTCTTTACTAAAACAGATCAAAAGTCAGTGGTGTTTTCACCTTTTTCAGCTTTCTTTTGCAGCTCAGGAAATTAAGTTTAGGGGACTACTAAGAAACAGTGTAGACTCTGTATTTTTTTGAAAAACGAAGCTGTGATTTGAGCTAAAAATAACAGGAAGCTATTTTCCTGGAGATAAAAGGGAATGACATGTATGGTAAAAGGATGAAAAGAGTTCATGCATTGCTCTGCTCCTGAAGAGATGACAGGGAGAGAGAACTGTGTCTGTATTTCAGGGCCTAACATCACTGTGGACCAATGGAAAATGGAGTGCAAGTCCACCACAGTCACTGAGTTGTAAACTAAATTACTGCCCTGGTCCAAAGTCCTTTGACCTCCATGAACCAAAACTCCAAAAATTAGTGGATACCTCAAGCCAAGGCTAAGAGTAGAGAAGGTCTTTTAGTGCACCCTCAAATTTCAGACGATAAAAAAAATCTTTGTCTTTATATGCACGTCTATGTGTATAACTGAATTAAAGCTTTCAAAACAGATATAGGCATCCCATTGTTTGCCCCAGGATGAAATAAACTATCTTATAAAATAAAGTATTAATAAAACATTGCTAATGAAGTAAAAAATAAAGATAAAAAAGAAATTAAAGCATATGAAATATGGAGGGTTGTCACTACTATTAAAACAAAAATAATGTGAAGCAGAACTGTCCCCTCTTATCTATAATCTAGTTTTCATTTGTTCCTTGTTATTTATATATCTGTTTTCCACTTCTTTTCTTGTTATTTCTTTTATTCAGACCCATATTTCCAAATGTACTTTTTGTCACTCAAGATTCCAGATACGCGAGGATGGTCTTTATGAATAAAGATGAATAGTGACTATAAAATTTTTCATGTGGGGTATCTAAAATGTAAGAACTCTAAAAGTGTTGTTTCTGTATCTGCCATTTAAAAAGGAACATTTTCATAAATTCCCTGTTTCCCACATGAACCCTTCCTGCTGTTTGAGGTCCCCTGGGTGGGGATATCACAGCAGTTCGGATGTGCCTGGGAAGGGCTTGCTGTGCTCAGAGAGGGGCTACTGCTTCTGCCCTGCTGGAGCAGCTGGGGCCAGGTGAACTCCTAGTAAATTTCCATTTTAGATTTACCAAAAAAACCCAACACAACCTCTCCACCCAAAATAACTCAGGCCCCCAAACCTTTGGCTGTATTCGTAGTGCACAGGCAGGATTTTGAAATGCCCAGTGTTGGGCTTAATGATCTGTCTTCCCCTTTAATACAGTTACGAACCTTCTTCAACTTAGTGGAAACAAACTGTAGCAAACTGGCAGTGAGTTAGAAAAATTATGATCAAGTACACATCCACTATTCCAGATACTCCACGCTGTAGCCACCGAGGTCAGTCCAACATATTTTAGCAATTTTAATGTGTGAATTAATCCAAATTCTTCCTTCAGATTTAGCAGCAATGGATCAGTGAAGTCATTACATTCTTTTTTTTTTTTTATTTTTATACGGTGGGGTTGTTAGACCTAAGTCTCTGGTGACAGCAATAAATATCCAGCATTAGGTATGAGTGATTGTGACAGCCTGTTCTAGTTCTGCCTCCCAAAGATCGTTTCCTTCTGGGAGCCATAAGGAATACAACCGATGGGAGAAAAAAATCTCTTCTTGGTAAACTCAAATTGCACAATTCAAAATTGTCGATCCTAATGTTTGTTGTGGTAATGTTCAATTGCATAAAATTTGGCATCGATATTGGATGTTTCGGCAAAGTTTTTAAAATCCTCCAGGAGCAGCCCCGCTCGGGCCCCGGCTTTCCTCGTGGTGGCTCGGCCGCCCCAGCTCCCTGCAGCCCCAGGAGGAGTTCCCCTCCCTGCTCCTCACCACTCTTACCTCTGCTGGTGGGCAGCTCCCAAATGCTACAGCCAGGAGCAAACCTGCAGGGGTTTGGATCTGAACCTCTCCCAGAGCAATGGGTCTCCCAACAGCCCGCATTTCAGGCCACGCTGTTGGAAGTGGGATGAGAAGGAAAGGCAGGTTCAAGAAACCAGGCTTTCCCTTGCAACATGAATTGCTTGGCACAACCTCAGCACAAGAACCACCTCAAGTGGATCTGGAGGCAGATGGGACAAATCCCAAATCCCAAATACTTACCAGAAGCAGGCATGGGTGTCACACTCCAGGTTGAAAAAAAAGGTAACCCGCTTTGAAATGGGACTTGTTGCTGCTGCTGGCTGAAAGCTGGGGTTTGTCTCGCTCAGAAGCAGCCCAAAGAGTTCTGTGCAGTCCTGGTTCAGAGAGAAAAACCCTTGGGTTTAAAAAAGGTGAACTGGTTTGTGGGGGGAAATTATTTTTGACGAATGAATATATATCATTAAAACCAATGTTTCATATCAGTGTCACGATCTGGATTCTTATTTTATAGAAAACACTCATCAAGAAAGGAAAAAGAAAAAAAATTAAGCTTCCCCAAAATGATTGTTTTAAACTTTTTGGACTGCAGAAGGATCTTTACCATAATAACATATATTCATGAAAGGCTTTGATGTTCCAAAGGAGCGTTCCCCCCCCAGCCACAGCGGCAAAATCAAATGGAAAAATGTCTTCCAGCCACATGGAGTTCTCCATTTCAGTCCCGAGAGATGAGCCTGCCCTTCCCCGGGGCAGAGAAGGCCCAGTTCTCCTTCAGCTCCTGGTAGATCCTGGTTTCTTGGGCAGGCACCTAAGGAGAAGATGATTCTATGATTCTGTGAAAAGCCAGTGTCCCACTCCCTGCTGCTGGGCACCCTGTGAGGTGCCGTTGGAGATACCAGTTTGAGGAGATGGAATCCCCTGAGCAGCTCCCTGCACCCCCCTCCGTCACCCCACGCTCTCTTCATCCAGGCTTCTTCCTCCCTTAATTTATGTGAGTTTAGCTTGGCTTTTGCCATGTTCTATTTTCTGTTGTTGACATTATTGATCACTTTAGGGGGTGACAAACAACAGAACAATATCAATAACAATTTATTGGGTACTCTAATTAATGAATTTACCCTGTGACCCAGCTGCAGTGCCAACTGGGTGTTCACAGCACCAGCGTGTGGGCAGAGGAGCAGTGCCCATAAGCTCAGGTGCTGTGTTCAGGCTAAGCAGCCTATGAATTCTTCTTACATTCAAAAGACTAAGCAACATAAGAAAACCTCAAAAATTATCACACTTCTGTTGATTTCATAAGACTTGTAATGATTGAAATTCAGAGCAAAACTTTCAAATAATCAGGTACATTTTCTAACAATGACCAAAACCTGTAAAATCTTCTTGAGCACGTTTGAGTACGATGTGCTTTCTATTTCAGTTTAGTAACAAGTAGCTGAACTGCTAGGAATATAAAAATGTTAGGTTTAAAATAAAATATTGTAGCTGGGACAACAATTTTCATATGAAGTGTCAAAAAAAAATAAATTCTGAGAATTTGTAGTAAACTTCTACACCTGGAGCAGGAGGAAGGGACCTCTTAGAGCTGGAAGGGACTGTCCCCAGGTGCTCTTGTGTGTTGCCCCTTCCTCCCCCCTCCCCAGGTGAGGCTTTGCAGCCATGTTACAGATCTTTCTATCTAAATGACTCCATTCTCAAGAGATGTTTGTGCTGCCTGTGGTCCTGTCAGCATCGCAGGGGCAGAGCCCTGCCCTGAGAGCACTGGGGGGAAATAGGGAGCAGCCCCTTTCGGGGGGAATGGTGTGGCAGAGCCTTTTGTTAAGCTGCTCACTTGGGGGCACCTCGGTGGCTAATGCCAGAAGTGGTCTTGTGCCTGTTTCCACAGGGGTCTAGTGCACATATGAAGGTGCTACCGGTTCCTTGTGAGGTGCTCTGGTCCTCCTTGGAGGGCTCCTGGGTGTGGGCTCTGGCCAGGGCCTCTAGTCCAGATGTGACTGCTGTTTGTTGTAGAAATAGTTGCTACCTTTGCTCTCATCTTGCTTGCACCCCGATGGCTGTAAGGAAAGCTCAAGCATGGGGCATAGCAACTCTGTCCTTTGCCATGGCATTGCTCCTTTGCTGGAAGGGCTGCTGAGAGAAGGGCAGGAGAAGAAGGATTGCTGGTGTCACAGCCGGTAAGATGGCAGGGAAGGAGCCTACTGACAGTTGGGTCCTGATAGGTCAGTGGAATTTCATATTTGTGTGTCTGACTGGACAGGGATGTTCTATTTAAGGGGCGAATGTGTAAAGGGGTCAATTTGTACTTGCTTTACTCTCAAGAGCAACACCCCAATTTTTGGGTCCTCTGACTTCTTTCGTCACATTCTTCTTGAACACATTTTTGATCTCTTTTCCGTTGCTACTTCATTGTCTAAATGGAAAGAAAATTCAATAAGGTTTGATTATTTATTTTATTTTTATGTGAACTTTCAAACCCATGATACTCAAGTGGATTAGAAATTTGGCAAAAGCAGTTCACCTGGTGGCTGGCTGCATGCATTCTACACAGATGAAAGCCCTGACCCTGCAAACACACTCCTGTGAGTAGTCCTTGATCTCTTGGTAGTCCTTAGGACTGCTTGGATTAGAAAAAAAATTGCAGGATTAAGTCTTAGCAGTTCATTTGAAATATAAGACATTTGTTGCTTAATCTTGCAAAACAAGGCTCTCAAGTTTTTCTTTAAAACAAAATAAATATTCATTGAGCTATGAAACTCAATGGACTCTTTCAGGAGATTCTTTTCACCACGTGCAATTGAGGCAATAAAATCTTGTATGATTTTTATCTCTTCCCATCAATACAGTAAAGGAGTTTATTTGGTAAGTAACGAATATATGATCCAAATGTTTCTGAAATGCCCAGAAGCTACCTCTGGAAAACCAAATAACAAATTCAGCTGTATGGATCTGTGTCTGCATTTTCAGAAGGTGTGAGGATGTCGTAGTGTTGGGAGGAATCATCCCCTGAACACAACGGGTGAGATCCCCCCGCAGGGAGCCCAGCGTGCCACAAGGGTGCTTGGGGGCTGCCTGGGTCCCTCCGTGCAGAGCTGCTCTGCTCCTGCAGGTGCTCCAGAAGGGATCTGATTCTAAACTCGGGGTTGTCAGCCAGGCTTTTCCCTAGATCCCTGTGATCCTAAACTTCTGATCAGAGCGATGGGAAGGGAGGTGTTTTCTGCCAGCAGGCCCATGGGGCTTGGTGGTGGGGCTCAGGGAGAGCAGCGTGGACCCACCGAGGCCATTTGTCGCCGATGCTAATGCCAGAGTTTGAAGGTAGCCCTTCTCTGCTGTGGCTGTTGGGCAGGGGGGGTTTGGGGCTGCTGGTTAGTTTGTACCTCTGAAACGTGGTGGGTGCTGGACGTGTAGACCCTGCTCTGTTGCTGTGAGCAACGTGGTTTGGTATCGTCACATACTCGCAGAAATGTCACTCCTACAGAATGCACTGCTCTATTTTTTTTTAAATGGCTAAATTAACAATTTATTCATTTGAAAGCTGTGGGGCTCTCTCATGTATAAACATTTATGAAATCATTATTTCTTCCCTTTTATTTTTGTTTTTTCCTACGTAATATGAGAAATTTGCGTTTAGTCATTGTAAGAGTTGGATTGATAAAATCCAAGCGCTTTACGGTCTGACACTTCATCCTTCATCCATGTCACCACTCGACTTTTCTTTTGTTTCCCAGATCAGTCAGAGTTAAATCCAGACTGGCAGCTATAACTTTGAACTTTCTGGCTTTTCTTACAAGAGTACATGTCTCTTTTTTTCCTGTTTGTATTGATCTTCTGATCTGACCTACGAAAGAGTGATTGGGAGGTGACAGAGGCGCCTGGTCACGCTGCCGTGATGGGATGCAGCAAGTAGAGGGAGCTGCAGAATAATGCAGCTGCTTTGCTTTGCTTCAGCTGAAGCCTGGCACATGGGATCTGATACTCCTCTGAGGTCTGGAGCCCTCTTTTGCTGCTGACCCCACGCTTAGCTCTGCTCTGCTTAATAAAAAAACACTGGAGAAATCTTCATCGTAAACAGCAGGCAAGAACAGGGAGATTTTAGAGGCCTAGTGGGTGTGAGATAAGGTTTGGAAGGCACAGAGAGAGAGTGGACATCTGGGAACACACATGCCAGTAAGAATAAATGATGAAAGTCCCTCAAAGTGGGGTTACACAGTTACTACCTGATTTGGGAAAAAATAATCAGCATATCCCAGGCACACCTAAGGTGTGCACAGTGATTGCATTTGGTCAGTTCACTTTCTAGTACTGCCATAAAAATAGTATATATACACAAGACTCTGCTTGGCCATCCCTACCTGACAATAAACCAGGGGGCTCTCAGGCACAGCGTGTGTGGCTTTCTGAAAGCCATGGCTGCTGCTGCTGGAGTTTGAACTACTTACTAGGGCTCAGCTGTTCCAAAGCCTGTCTTTTGGGTAAACTCAAAAAAGCTCAATAAATTTATTAAAGTGCAAATGTACATTAGTAAATAGCATTCAAGAGAAAGTTAATTGCCTTTAAACTTACACCAGTAAATTTTTTTCAAACAGCAGATTGTAAATGTTTTCTCCTGCTAATTGGAGATGTTTTTTAATAGACACATCAGATTTATGCAGTAGCTTTCTTCTTAATCCTAACTGCTTTCACTTTCCATACACAGATATTGTTTTGAAAATACCCATACCTCCAGGTTCAGAGTTCACTGACATCAATAAAGTTTATCCAATGTCAGAGAAATCAAAATAATGCCTCATAGGTCTAGCAGTAAAACAAACAAAACAAGAGGCTTCTGCTCCCTGCTTCT
>BJBW01016485.1:35331-55598 GCA_004320125.1 Scolopax mira
GTGAGTCTGATCACCCGTTGTCAACAAACAACTGAAGTGATTTGTCAGGATGGTATATTTGTATATTGGGACACTTGTTACTCCAGAACAAAATTATTTTGGGTTGTTCTAAGCAAACTGGCTGTGAATTCTTTGCTGTGACTAGTTTGTAGCTGCATTTAATCAAAACTAGTATCTTCACTATCTGGAGTTCTAGCATCATGTTTTTCTCACCATCCGTATTAGTAGATTTTTTCATATAATCTTCAAATTTTCATTTTGCAACTTCAGAGTTACCCACCTAAGATTTGCCTTTTCTGTGAAATGGTCTTCCCAGCACCCTGATTTATTTCTGTAGAAAGCACATAAACACAGCCAAAGTGAGTTAGGCATTTTCTGAAGCAAATACTAATGAAAGAACTCGTCCACGTCCAGCAGCTGTGCATATATTTGGGAAAGTTTGTTAAGACTGAGCTGATTTCAGTTATACATTAGATATTAATTGAATATTTTATTACATTTGATGAAACCCAGGCAGTTTTAGCTGTCCCACCTGTAATACCAGTTAGCACACACTGGGTAGTCCTGCTGTCCAGGAGAAGCCCGGTGTTTGGGCGTCTCTGCAGTGGGATTCGATTGACAAGGAACTTTGTCTTTGGGAAGGGTGTGAGGAACGCTGCTGGCAGGAGCACCACTGGCTATGGATGGACTGTACTGGCATCCTTCCCCTTTTGGGGTCTCCCACCTTCAGCCTGGGAACTGTAATTCTCCTTAGTGTCAATAATCTGCCACGGGTGCCTGTTGCTCTCAGCCTGCTGCTGGGAGAAGAGTTTCCCACCATCCTAGACGGTCGGATGAATTCCCTGCTGCCAGCTCACAGCTTTGGGGCCTCCACTGAACCCTACAGGCAAACTTTTCTGGAGCCAACCAAATGCTTTTTCTAGAGACAGGTTTGGGTTTATTTTCCTTTTAAAGCTGCTATTGCCTATATTCAAAAGAAGACGTTTCAGAGTAAATCAGTGGAATAATTTTCAGTAATAATCACAGAATCTCAATGGCTGTAAAGGATCTCTGAGTTCACCGAGTCCAACCATACACACACAAAGGACCCCCACAAACAGGCCAAGAGGGCTTTTCTGATCCAGCCTTGTTTCCTGACGTAGGAGCCTGCAGAGCATACGCTGCATTACTGCGATTGTGTCAAAGTCTTGGACACGAGGTGTAAGCACTGACAAACAGGAGTAGCTCCACTTGCATTTCTCCCGATTTACGTGAACACAACTGAGCTCAGCATCTCTTTTTCAAAGACCAGCTGTGCCTTCAAAGTGTTCTCTCTACCCAAGCATGGTGTGTAATGTGCAGTTGCTGCCTTCTCTCTAAGTTTTTGATGGGAGATGGCAACGTTGTGCTCTGTTGTCACAGTGCCATTGCTTCTGTTTGAATTTTCTGGGAATTACTTGGCATGAATTGGGACCACCTCCCTGTTCACTCTCTGTATGGGTCACAAGGTTTAAGAGCACAAAGGCCCTGTGTTATGCGAGCTAAGAAAAGCTGAACATAGAAGCCTTGAACTATGTCACCCAAAGCAAATCAGGGTGATGGAGCTGCTCGCCTGCTTGTGCCCTCTCTTTATACCCAAATTCTCACCAGGGTCCATGCGAGGCTCCGTTAGGAAATCGGTGCTGAAAGGGCTGGGTTGCTTTCTTGATCCCTTTGTGAGGGGAATCAGTTGGTTTATTTTTTAGACCATGATACCTTTATTACCACTATGGAGCTGCAAGGGAGGTCTGACTTTGGAAGGCAGAGAGGGCAGGGAGGATTCTGCGCTTCCCTCTGCTCCCAGCATATTGTCTCATTTTGGTCACTGACAGCAACGGGGCAGAGCTTTGTGCCATTCTGCACTAGTGACTTGCCCAGAAGCAAAAATTCTTATATTTTTCACTAATGCTTTAATTGAATTTAAGGGATTGGTTATGTTTTGCAACGGCAAAAATGCCACATCAATGGTGTTCATTGAGAGAGATTATTATTGAGTGGATCAGATAAATATGGCCTACAAATGTGCTGATTTACTCCAGCTTGTAAAACAAAACAGTTTACGTATACAATTTAAACATTCTTTCTCCTTTTTTTTTTTTTTTTTCCCCCCTAACCACATCCCTTGTGTGCATAATTGAGATTTCCTTACCACCCAGAAGAGAGAGGGGGAATTCTTTGGTGTTTTAAGCGGGTGCAGCTGGAAGCTGCCACACACCTCCAGCAACACTAGAGAGCAGGCTGGCACTGCCGTACTGCCCCGGAAATGGAATCAGTGCTCTTTTATTCTTTAATAAACACACGCCACATCGTACACAGAAACAAGGGGAGAGGACGAGAGAGAGGATATTGCCTTCTTCCACAAAGGGCTGCTCAGTTTTATTTTATACACTGTTAGGGTTTTTTTTTTAATGCCAGCAGAACAGCCCTGTTTTTTTAAATTACTCTTCCGTCTTTCCTCCTCTTCTCCCCCTTTTAGTTAAATTATTGTATTGATTAGAGCCCATTAGTGTGTAATCGATTGTTAATTTGACTCATCTTACAAATCATGTTTATCCTTATCAATAAAAAATATATATATTTCACATCTCATTCCTGCAATAAACTGACAAAACGCTGGGCATCCAGAATTAAGGCTGGAACTCCAGCTGCAGATGTAAAAATACAGACTGGGACAACTTGCATGTTATTAAAAAAATGTAGATATAATTTGCAAGCAAATTGTTAGAGAAGAGATGGGGAAAGCAGGATGATTAGGCAAGTATGGAGGGCAATGGGGGAGAGTTGTTTGTTTTATTTTTTACTTTTTTTTTTCTTTTTTCTGAACAGATAGGGCTGGGCAGATATCACATCACTGAAATATGGCAAACGTACTGCTTTGCGTGCCGGTGCTCTGGCACTGATCACTTAAGAAATGAAGCAATTTGCATATCTGGAGTCCTAATCTGCAATTGTGTCCTTAGGATGCTGCCTGCGTCTGCACTGGCCACTCTGCAAACTTCCCAGCTGACTGGACGTTTTCTTTCTGATGTAGCAAAAGTGAAATATTTTAAATACTGAAGTTATTTTTTTAATTTTGAGGCCAGAAGGGGTATGATACTTTTCAAGGAGAAGACAGCGACATTCAGGCAATAATCGTTGTGCTTTATACAGGCAACTAATCCCCTCCACTGAGGCAAGCATAGCCAGTATTATTAGCCCTATGGTACAGATAAGAAAATTGAGATGAATAGTTAGCAGAAGGGCATATATTTATGTCACAGTTAGGATAAAAAGTTTAAACTAGTGAAGCTTTGCATATAATGGGTAGTTACTGGTAAAAATTAGGATAAAGTCTTGGTATTTGCATCTTTTTAAAATCTGTCTTTTGGAGACTAGAGCTGGACTTGCTTGTGGATTGCTTGGGGTTTTCTTCCCCCCTAGTATTTACAGTAAACAATGTGTAAAATAACTGAAACTGCAGTGGCGACTGAAAGGAGAGAAGTGCTTTGGGTGAAATGTATTGAACTGTTTCAAGCAAAAAGTTCCTTTTCCAAAAAAAACCCTGAAGTATTTTCCAAACAAGGAATTTTGAAATAACATCTTCACTTCAGAGTCTTACAAGTTCACTGAGAATATTTTTAAATGGATATAAAACCACAGGCAATGTGTAGGGTCACTTTATTCCAACACAAACTCTTTTTAATTTTTTCCCTTTAATATTTTTTACTCCAGACAGGACAACCCCCCCAAAAAAAAATCGATTCTTCTCACAGTTCTCCTATAGATGGCTTTATTTTTCTCCAAATACGTTTCAACAGCAGACTCTGTGATCATCTAGTGCTGGATAGATACGATCCATATGTTTCTCCTTTTAGGAAATATGACTCTCATATAACAGCTAAAAAGTAAAGGCCAGGCAGATTTGCAGCCCCATATAGCTTATTAGCCTATAATCCATATTGGAAAAGACATTTGTACAGCACAGGATACGCTGTGCGTGTGTGGACACAGGCAGATTAGTCTCTAGCAAGTCTGCATAGTTGGAGTTTCTCACCGAGAGCCATCACTGGGGAAGTTGGAACATGAAGAGCCAATCACAACTGCAAAAAAAAAATAATAAATGTTTTTTCAGTTCAGCCCTGTAACATTTCTGTAATGCAACCTGAAAAGCAGCACACTGGTCAGATCCGGCCCTAACTGGAGATGTTGGATCACACGTACTGGCATCCGGGGAAATGTTGTGGAACGGTTGGAGTTTTGAATGAGAATCGTGCAGAATTTGATGAATTTTGTGTATTCTGGGCTGTTTTGCCCAATGTGTTTCAGCCACGCTGCACAGCCCCTGCTGGTGAGCTCCTCCAGGCCGGGCAAGATCTCTCCATTAGGAGCTGTACGTTTTGATCTAGTGCAAAATTCTGCAAGTGGGACAATTCAAGAGTCCTCCTCCTTGGTCTGTAGGAAGGGCTGGAGTATCTGTGCTATGAACTCGAGCTGCAGGGCTGGCTCCAACTCTGAAATGTTCTTTTTTTGTTTTGCATTCCTTATGGCAAGGTCTTTAATGAGCGCTGGCAGAGCAGGGAAATGCCGTGACGCTGTGCTGCTGCTGATGAAAAGAAACCCGGAGTTGTGTGCCTTGCTCTGTTGGCATTTCCAGCTGGGAAGGCTGAGCCAGGCTGGGAGCTGTGAAACTCCGGGGCCACAAACACACACCACGGGGAGACACCAAAACCCAAGTTGAACTTCAAACCGGTGGTGGAAATGAGCGGGGCAGCGGCTGCTCCCTGTCCCCGAGCTGGCCCGGTGGCTTGGTCCTGGCTGAGATGCTGCCTTAGAGGCTACCTCAGGGCTCACCCTGCCGTGGGTACAAAATTTAGGATAACAGCTAAAATATTATTTAGGAAGCCGTGATGATGAGGAGAAATAGCTGCCCGTTGCATATGTAAGTGGCAACAGTGCAGCTGAGATCAATCTTTTGAGTTTAAACTGATTTTGGAACATCGGGATTTGGGGCCGTTGCTTGAAACATTCAGTGTTTCAGTGAAGCAGTCACCCTCCCTTTTGGCTGAAGGTATTTCTGGGACTGCCAGAAGAGGAAAAACTGAATTCTTCTTTCTCGTTTTCTTGTATTGTACCTAGTTTTTCCTAAATATAAACAGATAAATATGTAATACCAGAAAACTTAACTTGGATAAAATCTGGGAAAAGGAGAGGGAAGGGGAAAGGCTTCACAAGCTAAAAGAAGTGCAAAAATATTTGTGCTGTATTTTAGTCTTTTTTATTTCCTTTTGGCTTTGTTTGTCTTGTGGCATTAGCGGGATAGGCCCTACCAATTTTGGGGGCGTGTATTTGTTACCCAGGAATGCTTTTTGGCAGATGTAAAATTAGAAACAAATTTCATGTGTTCTGCAGTGCCCTCCAGTGCTGCAAAGGACAGGAACAGAATGTGTGGCTTTGTCAGGATGGCTCCAGGAAACCACAAAGAAACAGAGATTAGAAACAAAATTAGGGAAATAAAGAAAAAAAAAAGGGAAATACACACCCCCCCCCCCCCCGCCATAGCAGCTGCTGTGCAGCGTGGGAGGGGGGTGCAGGGCAGAGCCCCCCCGCTGCGCTGACGGGAGCAAACAATGGGGCCCTCACCGCGATGGGAAACAGGGGTGTGTGGTTCGGGGTTCTTCCCAAATAAGTGGTTGCAGGGCTCCGGGGGGAGATGATGCTCTGAAATTTACCTGTCTGTTTTCCAGCGTGGGGCTGCTCCCCCCCGGCGCCGTGGGAAGGCGGAACGCTCTGCCCGTCAAATTAAACACAGGCAGGTTTTCATTGCCAAGCCGGCGTGTTTGGAGATGATGGATGGTGAGATATA
This sequence comes from Scolopax mira, assembly GCA_004320125.1. Classification (NCBI taxonomy): domain Eukaryota; kingdom Metazoa; phylum Chordata; class Aves; order Charadriiformes; family Scolopacidae; genus Scolopax; species Scolopax mira. Next base: position 41,192 of record BJBW01016485.1, read on the forward strand.
TGTCTCTATAATGAAGGTTTCATTATGACTTTTTTTTTTTTTAAATGTGCAACATGGCTCTTCATTTCCAAACAAGAAATGCCATCCTCTCGCTTGTACCTCCTAGATCCAATACATGTGATATTGCCAAAGGAAATGATCAAATAACCACCGGATATATTGATTTAATATAAAGTTATATTTGCTCCGGTTTTACTGCAAAGCTTCAGAAAACCTGAATGACATAATAAACTGCATAAATAAAAATAGGGAGGGGTAATGATAAAGGGGATTAGAAGTAAGTGCTCGGTAGGATCATTGGGTTGTGAGTATTCAAGAAGATTTAACTGGCTTGTCTCTGTCTTGTGCTCTGCTGCCCACTGTCTCCAAACAGCAAAGTCACCACATTGTCCCGACTTGAGCACTTACAGAAAGCAAATTTGAGTAAAGAATGTTTAGAAGGCACTTATCATTAAAAAGCAAACAAAAAATTGGAACTCAATGCACTCCATAACAGTGAATTTTCCCAACTGCAATAAAAATACCTCATAGCGTATAGACGTGATAGCACTTGCTAAGCAGCAGCACTCGGTGTGTCCTGTATATGGACTGCAGGTTACACTTTTGTTGGCCAAACCTAGTATGTGTCTGGGCCGATGGAGGGTTGCAGGAAGCCTGTCATAAAGGATTTTAAGCCAAAATGTTCTGCCGGGACACTTGGGCCGTGTCGAATTGGGGTGGAAACGGCTAATCCTTTTTTTGAGGGAAACGAGGCACTATGGCAATACCTACATCTGAAAGATGGGCTGTTACATCCAAGAGTGTTGCCTGGCTGGGTGATATGGCCGGGGCAGTACTGAGAGAGGTGTCACCAGGGGAGAAGTGCTGACGTGTGGGGAAAGGGAACCCCCTCCCTAAAATCACCCAGTGATTTTCCTGCAATTACCAACTCGATTTCATGTTAACCGTTTCTCCCCTTTCCTTCTCTTTACGCTCTCCCGAGGGATTTCTTTTTTTGCTTCAATTTGCACAGATGTGCAAGGTATAAAAGTGTCCTCGCCTCCTTCAGCCCCTCTCCCTGCCACTGGAAGCGTTGCCCTCTGAATGCAGGAAGGATTTCTGTGACCCACTTTTGTGGGGCGTCAAAATGGGAAAGTTCAAATAGCGTTTTGTGATTGTTCTGGTAATACCTTGCACGGCCTTTAGTGCCCTTACCCCAGAGCTGGGGGAGTTCTAGGAAAGAGGGAGAATTCTAGGAAAAACCCAGCAGCACCACTTTCCTCTGCCCCGCAGCGCTGCCCCCCATTAAAAACGCATTATGTGCTGGCACTCGGAGGATAAATTAAACCCACCCAGCCAGCTTTAGGTTATGCATTTGAGTGTTGGATCCAGCCAGAGGAGGGCTGGGCTGTTGCTGAGGCTGGGCATGCTGGTGAGTACATGTGTTGAGAGACATGTGACACTGTCCTAGTGCCCACAGGTCACTAATAATTTTTTCCCTCTTTGGTGGAGTCTCGGTCCCACCCATCCAAACTGGGTCCTGTGGGAGGGTTTCCCATGGTGCTTTCTCGTGCACTTTCCCTCTGTACTCACCAGTGGGTGCAGTGATGAGTATTTGTCATGGCAAGACTTCTCCGTGCTGCTTCCTGTGAGGGTCAGCAAAGAACCAGGAGAAGGTCAGTGAAGGACCAGGCTCCTCTGGAGGAGTCTGACCTGCACACAAACCCTCCACAGAGCCAGCCCACTCCTTGCTTAAGCATCAAATTGACAGGGTATATCTTAATATCATCATCTGAATTTGCTGCCAGAGTTTCTGGGTTGTGAGATTTTCTCCACTGGACACCGTTTTACCATAGGAGGAAAGGATTCAAGTATTTGATACTAATCTTACAGACATTTGATTTTTGGCTTTCTTTGAAACTTGATTAAATGCAGCTTGTCATCTCACACTCCTTTTTCAAGAAGCAATATACTGCACTGCTGTCACAAGGCCAGCGTATCCCAGAGCTGCTTCTGTAGCTGTGGCAGCATCATACCCCACTGCTTGTTCTACCTAAGGGGGGCAAAAAAAAAAAAAAAAAGTCTAATAATAATTAGAAACCTATAGAATAATAATAATAATAGAATTATCAGAAGCTTGAAAGAAAGATGTGGCTTAACCAGTACAGGATGGGAGGGAATACGGGGGGCTGGGGATATAACAGAATATATAACAGAAATAACAGAAAAGATGGACAATTTGCGTGTCCCTTGTATCAACCTCCCTGACCAGGCCACAAACCCAGGTTACATGAAGAAGATTTATCATCTTTGTCATAAAGAGCTGCAAATCCATTATGCAGATGAAGTTGGATTATAGAAATACTCTTTAAGGAGGGAGAACAAGCAAAAATATCATAAAGCTCTTTTATATCTTTATTCTGTGGCTGGAGGGGAGTGTTAGAAAAGGGTTATTTAAAAAAAAAAATCTCGCTGGAGGTTGGAATCCTGACAAAACAGGTAACACAACCCACAGCAGGCTATCATAAAGGTGCCATTATGGTCACTTTAGGGAATGTATATTTTTGAGCTCTCTGAAATGTATATTCTGTATTCAAGGTCTGATAAAGTGGATTATTGACAGGTAAAGCCAGAGGCTGCTTCCAAGTCAGTCATTCCTTGTTTTTCTTGTACTAATAAGGATACAATAAGTTTTTAAAAAGGGAAATGTATCCTCTCATGTAAGGTACAGATGGGTGGAGAAGTGTACCCGAGATCACAGTGCTCAGAAGTCAGGAGGAATTAGAGCTCTTTGAAAAATGAAACCCTACATTCTCTACCAAATCTTTGGGAGATGATTACTCCCGTATCTACATGCTTGAAATAGATCAGGTTTATTTTCTTTTTTCAAATCACATTTGAGCGTTGACTGCTGTGTGCTGAAAATGCAAAATTAAGTGCTTGGAACTTCTCATGTTTACTCTGGTGGTGCTCTGTTCCCTTCTGGTTACTGTGATGCTGGGGGTGTTGCCCCTACCAGCTCCAGCCTTCCATCAAGCCCAAAACCTACCTTTGGCTCGTTTCATTCTTCTGAAGAAAGCCAAGAAGAAAGCAGCCAGGCTGGAAATGCTGTAGTGCTGCAGCGGGGAGGCATTGCATGTTCGTAGGATAAAACTTGGATAAAGTCACTTTGAGGGGGGTAGCATTCCCATTAAGGATGGTTGGTAGAACTTGGCTGCGTGTCCAGCACATGCCTGGAGTTTGGCTGTCACCTGAAACTCCCCGTGTGCCCCTTGGGAGAGCAACTGAGACCTGCAGGAGGGGTGGCCCCGAACCTGCGACCGGGCACAACCGGGGGAAGCGGCAAACCCTTTGGTGATGGTGATGCTCAATGAACGAGGCTTTGCTTCGGCCTGGCTGCAGAGCCTCGGCACTGCTGGTGGTTTATGGGCTGCCTTCTGGGAGTGTCTTCACACACCAACCTTTTTGTTATTATTCCTGCTTGCAGCAGAACTTCCCCTAGATGGTCTTTCCTCCACCAGCCCCCTTTTGCATCCCAGAAGAATGTAAAAAATGGGTTTGGCTACAAGCGGAGCCTCGATTAGAAGCTGCAGCGCTTGGTGCCGTTAGTCAAAGTTTTGTGTTTGTTTGTGTGTTCTGAGTAGGGAGACTGTTGGCGCTGCTTTCTATTAAGGCTACCCACTTCCCATTTCATGCCCAATTTTCAATTGTTTATAATATAGCTGAACGTCAGCTGTTTATTCGTAATGACGAGGCCGTGGGCAGCACTCCCCTGCCTTGCCAGCGATCGCAGTCTGCTCCTGGTCAGCATATGTCTGTGCAGCAAATCCGGGGGTACCTGGGACACGGGCTGGCTCCCGGGGATGAAAGGTACCGACTGCAGCCGTGTGGCAGTGTGGCAGCACGGGACAAGGGGGCAGAAGTCAGCAGCAGTGAAGGTGTGGAGCCATAGGCCATCCATCAGGCAGATTAAAGCCAGCGTGAGCGTCCCCAGCTGGGCTACAGCCTGACATCAATGTCCTGTGGGGACACCTTCTAGCATGGTAAGCTTTTGGGGAGAAAATTTGCTTCAGTGACACAGATTGGTGCTGGGCTGGAAGTGCTGAGGATGTTCCCATGGAAAAACTGAGCTTTTACCCAGGCAGGCAGCAGAGTCACAGGCGAAGTCACATCATACACAGCCTCTGCATGACATTGTAACAGCCAAATGTCACTGCAGGCCATAGACTTGTGTGGATGTTTTGAACCCCCAAAGGCTTTAAAAATGTGCACGTTCTTCTTGTACCTGTTCTTCCAACTCTACCCCTTAGTGTGAAGTAACACATTCCTGTGATGGAGACCACTGAAAACCACGCTCCCTGCTGTGAGGGAGTTTGTGCAGGGAGCTGGGAGAGCTGCTGGTACCAGCTGCTCCTCCCTGGGGGAGAGACCTGCCAGGACCTGCTGAATCTTGCCTAAAACACAGTGTTTTTCAGCAACCTCCCCCTGTGTTGGTGGGAGCTCTGTGGGCATGGGGAAGTGCAATCGGTCACATCCAGACTGGGAGAAGAGCACACAGCTCTTCTTGACATCAGAGTCCCCTTCAGCCTTGCCCAGCTTAGACTGCTGCCAGCCTCTGCTCACCTGCTCCTTAATTAAGGTTGTGCACGATTGCTACTGAAGCTATTTACAAACTGGTTTACCTTGCAAGGAGATTTTGTATTGGAACTCTTTAAAATCCCCCAGAAACCTCTCTGGGTAAACTACTACTTTCATTTGGTTAATGCTACAAGTTAGGAAAAAAAATATTTTTTTCAGTGTTTACTTTCATAAATAATGATTTTGATTGTCACACGTTTTCTGTGGGAGTTCTTTGATAAATGATAAATCTAATTATTTAGCTTTTTGAGGAGGGAGTACAAAGGCTTGTTCCCAAGAGCATCGTGGGATATTGTCTTGCCACAGGAACTCCTTGGTCCTGGATTTTTAGCAAGAAAGGCAGAGCAGGGAGGGCAGGGGAGGGAGACACCTGACTACCCCTTACCTTTGGTACTTGGAGAAAGCAGCAGGATGAGGATCCCTGTGGCAGCTTTATGAATAGAGCTTTAACTCTATAGCCTTAAAGTGACATCCTTTACACTTTAAGTCCTTTAAGTAGCCCAGAGATAGCAAATTTAAGGTTACTTTGGTTTTGTTATGGCTCCTTGAGTTTTCAGATTTCCTTTCAGTGTCTCTTTGCTCTCCTTTCCATCTTGCTCATCCTAGAACATATCGTTGCTGGAGGTGGCAGAGGAGGGTAGAGACATCCTAAGAGCATTTTTGGATCTGGGCACACTGGCACAGGGTGCTCAGCAGTGTGTGGATGTGCCTGAGATATCACACACAGACACACACAGTGGATTGTCCCAGGCCTCCTTCTGCATTAATGAAGTGGCCAGTGTAGGTTGGAAGGGGATTGAACTAATCATTACTTGCTAATCATTACTTGATTCCCTGGTGAGCTGGGAAATGGCATTCACAGAGTCACAGAATGCTGTGGGGTTGGAAGGGACCTCTGGAGATCATCTAGTCCAACCCCCTGCCAAAGCAGGTCCACCCAGAGCAGGTCCCACAGGAACGTGTCCAGGTGGGGTTTGAATGTCTCCAGAGAAGGAGACTCCACCACCTCTCTGGGGTTCCTCCTCATGTTTAATGGAACTTCTTATGTTCAAGTTTGTGACCGTTTCCTCTTGTCCTGTCACTGGGCACCACTGGAAACTGACTGTCCCCATCCTCCTGACACCCACCCTTTAAGTATTTATAGGTGTTGATCAGATCCCCCCTCAGCCGTCTCTTCTCCAGACTAAAAAGACCCAAGTCCTTCAACTTTTCCTCTTAAGAGAGATGTTTTAGTGTCCTCATCATCTTTGTGGTCCTCTGCTGTCCCCTCTCCAGCAGTTCCCTGTGCTTCTGTAACTGGGGAGCCCAGAACTGGTCCCAGTGCTCCAAATAGGGCCTCCCCAGGGCAGAGCAGAGGGACAGGATGACCTCCCTCAACCCCGTGTAAAATAGTGACCCAGGCTGCTCTGGACTCGTGTCCAAGGAGCCAGGAGTCACCATGCAGCAGCTGGGATCCATGAGCAGCAGTGCTGCACCACTGGCTTCCACCCCTATCTCCCAGTCAGCAGAGAACCCTCAGGCTTTATTCACTGCCTCCCTCCCTAACGCTGTGCTGTCGTTTCCTGCTCTTGTACAACTTATGGGACCAATTAAAATCAGCTGACATCTGGAGCCTTTAAAAGAAAAAAAAAAGCTCGTGGTATTCCTGTTCTAGAGGTGGCTCCTGAACTCCTCCCTCAAAAGCCATCGCAGTCATTTCAAAGGCTGATTTCTTCAAGAGCTGCTGGATTGGTCCCGATAGAACATTGACTGGTGTATGAGAAATAAAGAAAAGCCCTTGACTATTAGTGGGTTCCAGTGTAATTCAGAATAATACCAGATGTTTCATTATGTATCAGCCGGCTATAAAACTGCTTCTTTGAGCCATTGAACAAAGACAGGGTTGACAAAAGAAAAATTAATGTTGTGTCTTTGATCTCATGTTTTAAATTCATCTTTTATAAATAGTGATGGGTTCTGGTTAAAAACACTCTAACAATTTGTTAAATATGTAAATGTCTGAAGTTTCTTAGCAACAGAACAAATAAGTGTTTTTCTTCTAATATAATATGTATGTAGTTTAGTAAGCACACAATAAGTTAATTAGGCTGCGGTTAGGTATTATTTGTAAATGTCATATTAGCATGCTGTTTTCTTTCTTTGTTGCAACCAAAAGCCTCAAACTCACTGATGTCACTTATTGCATGTTGTTTTTTCCTCTAGTTTTGAAACGAGTTTATTTTTTAACATACTTGTGGGCAGAATAATGATTTATTAAGTTGTGTGTTTATTATTGTTTCGCTTGGTCGTAACGTCTCGTTGTCTTTACATTGTTAGCGATGTCAGAGATTTTACAGGGGAATTGTAGGAAAGCACACATTACATGTGTAATAAAGCTGCTGCAGTTTACTATGATTAATGTTGTTACAATGAATACCAAATGAATTAATAATGATGAGGCCACTTAATTTGAAAATGTTGGCATTTGTCTAAATGCTGCTCTGAGAGAGGGTGGTGGAGCTTGGCACCATAGGAACTGGATAAAGCAGATTTTGGCTGCCAGCATCCAAGCAGCTTGTTTCCCTCCAAACAGTTAGGGTCAACTGTTAACATATTCGCTGCCAAGGAGATTTATGTAAACCCAGAGAACCTTTTCCTGTGACTGTAAAATTTCACTTTATAGTCTTGTGTTTTCCTCCTCCTCTAACAAAGCTTTCTGCCAATAGCTTGGCTACTTCATCCTCCCGCTGTAGCAGGTGCAGAGAAACTCCAGTTCCCCAATGCCTCTGGGTTACTGGCAAAGGGTGAGCATATTCATGCAAACAACCAAGCAAGAGGTAACTTTCTTGTGAAAATTTTGAAAGTTTGAAACATTCAGATCAAATTGCATTGCTAATCCAGGAATGCTTCCCTCCCCATCTTGAAGCACATTCATTCAAAGCCTCTTGAACCTCCCTGCAGTGGTCCTACAGTCCTTTATCAGTAGGGAGTAGTTTTAGATGAGGCTTTTTTGTCCTGATGGAATATTTGCCAGAACAGAACGGTGCATTGCTGGATTAGAGCACTGGGAAGAGAATCATTGTTCACAAAGGTCACGTGTGCAAGTCACTGCGTCTACCCAACTGAAGCCCAACCCTGGAACTGGACAAGAGATGCCTGAGAAGAAACAGCCTTGACTCTGTGGTCGGGGTAACGTTTCCACCCACATTGAGAGAGTTATTTTTGCTATGCCTGAGCATTTGGAGATGGATTTTTATGCTCTGTGCGTGGAGGCTCATGCATTCTCGTGTTCAGTTTTCAGAAGGCCAGCAGAAACTATCTATTAGATACTTGTTACACGCCAGAGGATGAAGGTGATTTTTCCCTCCGAATTTTTATGAAAAAATGAAAGAAGATACTACGGGCTCCTCCTGCCCATATATATCACTCCTGGTCTAGCAGGTCAGAGCTCACCAAGGTTGTTGCCATTGCTGAAAATGATGTTCCACTGTTGGTGAGTTGCGCTGAACTAGATGGACATTCTCCATCTCCTACCTCCATTTTTCTCACTAGATCATCTCATTTTGCACTAGTTTATATTGCCTTTTAGACATCTAAGCACAGGAAAATCATCAGCAAGATGGTTACCTCCTATTTTTTACATAGACCAAATGCTATAAAATTGAGCAGGAAAATTTATGAAGGAAGGTGAAAGGAGAGATCCAGCAGAGGTGGGATATGATTGTCATAAGAGAATGAAGAAAGTGCTCTGAAATCGGTTGTCTCCCTGAGACGTTGAGGTCACAGGAATATTTGACAGTGTTTTCCCTGCTAGTCTTTGTTTGCATATGAGAAAATGCTGCTGGAAAATGCCTGTAATGGGACAATTCCTTTAAAAAATGTTTCATACATAGACACAAATTAATAAAAACTCCTAGGTGATAAGGACCCCTCTACTTTGGAGTTGCAGACTTATCCTTCAGCATGTGTATTTTGTACCAACTCTGGAAATCAGCCATGATCTCTATTGAACCTTTTGGCATTTCCAGCTGATACCTGTGCATTGGTTGACCCATTCTGTGGCACTCACCAACAGAGTCTCGGGGCGCTGTACTGGTCTCTTCTGCAGCGTTCACCACTGGAGGGATCAGTGCTCCTGTGGGTTTCCAAGTAACTTTTATCCACCTCCTGCGTTTGGTCAATGAGAATCTTGTCATTTCCTTCGGGGTCACTGCTGGGACCCACCATGTACTGGCTCTTCCCAGACACCCTTCCCAGCAGCCACTTCCCCACTGCTGGGGCATTTGCTTGAGGGGCTGGTACCCTGAGCAGTCACCCAGCTGCCTTATTATAATTATAACAAGTAATTGGGCCCCTTCTCTCTTTTTACTTTCAAGTACACACACATACACAAAACCCCCTTTCTCTGCTGCTGATGTACAGTAGCTCAAATGATTTACACAAGTGTATCTTAACCCAAGAGAAATTTTGGATGGCTCATCCCAAATGTAACTTCATGGAGTTTTTGTGGCTGGCTGGCTACTGTGTGCACCCATGCTGATGAGGTGTGATGGTGGCGTTGGGTACAGCTGTAGCAACAGGATTATAACATTTGGATCCCTACCAGCTTGTGGCAAACTTCATTACTGCAGCATCCCTGGGATTTGAGGGTGATTTGGCTTCTGTTTTTTGAAAAAATTTCATCACCTCAGCAAAGTAACTTTATTGTCCTGGGAGAAAATGTTATGAGCATCTAGATTGCCCACCTGTGTAACACAGGGCATAGATTTTGGATTTATGTTTTCACTGCAGAACCCACAAGCTCAGTGGAATTAAAGCATGCTGGGTGGTTCATTTTCTAGGAATCTTAGAGTACATCGAATGATGGACCTCCTTCCCAGTAGTCTGTACAATTTATTAATTATCTTAATCAGTAATTTTATCGAAAGCTTTTAATTTTGGATGAATCTGAAGCAGGCATGGCAGGTCGGTTGGTCTTCCCCCTCCCCAGGGGTCAGGGGAGGGCCACAGGCAGCAGGATAAGGCATGCAGTTTGGGTACCTGCCTCTCGAGATGGGGGCCCAGACCAGTGGGGTACCTGCCAGCCTGGGCATTGCAGGGGGAGCTCTAGAAAAAGGTGTTATCTTGGGGCTTAGTAAAAGTGAGTGGCCTGAAGAAGAGAGCGACCCTGTCTGTGGTGTGTGTGTTTCCAGGTGCAGCCAGCCCTACAAGGAGAGAGAGGAGGGGGAGGCACAAGAGCAGGCTGTGCCCCCCCCCTTGAGAAGGTCCCTCTGGCCCCACATGCAAATGAACAGTTCAGGACTGTGCACACTGCGTTTGGTTAATATCCTAAAAACATCAAAGTTCTGTTAAAAACCACGCTCTTACTAATTTAATCCGAGGTAACCTGGGTGTCCCCTTCTGCTTGAATCCCTTTGTGGTGGTTTGGGTGGTTCTGTCTCATTTTGGCCAGTAGTTTTATTCTTTCCTTGTAACAGCTGATGTCTCCCCGCCGTTCTGTCCTCCTTTTCTTACTTGGACTGGTGTGCTCTTGGCTGTAAGATCAGCTCCTGATCTTACCTGTGCTGAGGTGACACCAAATGGGATATGGCTGTGCCTGCTGGAAGGGCTCCTGATGCTGACAGAGAGGGGATCACAAATAGGTGGAGGCTGTCCCAAAGTTCACAGGCTGTGACAGTTTGCAGAGGGAGTCTTGACGTAGAAAATACTTTGCTTTTCTGATGGCTGTGCAAAGCAAATCTAACTTCCCACTAAAGCTGGTGAGATTTTTATTTACTTTGTTGGTAAGGGGAAGGGGGGGGAAGGAAGTTTTACAGCATGTACTCACTGAATTCCAATAAAGACCCAGCAAATGCTATATATGCTAATTAAGGGAGAATGTTTAACGGGCTGGAACGTTGTCACAGGATTACGCTCTCCTGCTGCCACCAAAAATGTTGGGGCAATTGTTCAAACTAACAGTTATGGACGTGGAACCATAGTTAGTTCCCAAGGCAGGTACCACGGGCTGTGGGACGGGGCTGATGGTGCCTTTGGTTGTGCGAAAGGGCGGATGGAGAGGGAACAGGTTGCCCGATGGATGGACAGACAGGGGGAAGGACGGCAGGACAGACAGGGCTGTTGTTATCCTGCCCCTTTCTCACCGGCTGCAGCAGGAGCCTTTGTCTGCCACAGCCAGGCGGGGGGGGGGGGCTTGCCACAAAAGAACAGTTTGGTTAAAGCATGCCGGTGTTTTATGAATAAATTGGATTCTACTTAGAGCATTATTAACCTGCTGTATTCTGACGGGCTTAGGGGAAGATTATCGTGCGCCTGAACAAATCAGTATCTACAGATCCACACAAATACTGGGTTTTAACAAAAATATACTGTGATTAAGGCACACAGCGGATCAAATTCAGCCCCGACTTACACCAGGTGCAATCTCATTGATATCCGAGGGTTAAAAAGCAATTTTTACAACTTAAAGCAATCAGAAATCAGCTTAGTGTACAGACTTACTAGACCAAAATAAGGCCCAAGAGACTGTACGCTAAGCTGATTTCTGATTGCTTTAATTTTTTTAAACTTTTATCAAAGATTAATGGTCAATTATCTGGCAATCTGATTTTCTGCTACAGATTCCATTTGCATAATTTCATAGACACTTAAAATATGACCAGACTGTAATCAGTATGAAATGGGTTGAGGCATGTCTTGGTACGGCTGATCAAAATCAGCCACAATCCCTGGGAATATGTCCTATTGCTGTAGTAAGGAGGGGGGATTTTAATAGGCTGTTGGCTGAGCAGTAAACAGTCGGGTTAGATCTTTTTTTTTTCTGTTGTTCTCTGCATGGATAAATAAGACTCCAGGGCTAACTGGCAAAAGTGTGCAGTCAGAACTTGCTTTCCTTCAGGTTTTTCATTTTGTGCTTGAGTACCACTATTTCTGCAGATATTCCTCCCATTTATTTGCTTTTGCTACAGTACTTGCAAAAATGTCCATCAAACTGCATGCACAGGTTGAAGTGGAAAGTAATCAGTAATGTTTCCCTTCTGTGGTAATCTTTACTTAACTCATACGAGTGTGGGGTGACACTCTTTTGTAATACGTATGAAAGGTAAAAAAAAAACCCAACAAACCAAAAAACTTCTAAGTATATACCCTGGAACTAAGTTGATTTCCCAAAGAAGGCTGATAATGCTCCTTTACTTTCCTTGCCTTTATTTCAAGGCAAGGAAGGACAGTGGGATACTCTGCTTCTGTTCCTGTGTGGGCCAGGTGATGCTCTGGCAGCTGGATGGAACTGCTGGAATACATCCTCTAGAAAGGCACCTGGTCTTGATTTGGAGGTGTCAAGAAATGGTACCGTCTCCGTTCATCATCTGATGGAGTGCTTAATTACTCCTCTAGGTTTGTGTTCCTTCCTGTTCATCTTTTCCTGCTTTACCTCCAGCCTGGGGCGATTTTCTCCAGTACCTGGCCATGATGCCCTGTGCTACCTCTGTCTCCTTTTTGGTTTAGCTAAACTGGTCCAGCCCTCTGTGGAGACATCAGTGTGGCACCGGGCAGCATGCAGGGCACCTGTGCCAGCTTTAATCTACTCCACTTAGTAACAGAAGTGATGGAGACAGCAACAGGATGACTACAGGATGAAGCTGGCCATGTGGCAGCTCGGTTTATATAGTTAATGCTGAACCCTTCTGCAGCTGTGACATCTCTCTTGGTGCTACCGTGCCAAACTAGACAACCTCTTACCTCCTTGCTGTAGTGCAGACCGAAATGAGCCATATTCTCCAGTTCTTTTTTGCTCAGGCTGTTTGCAGAGGGTGGGTTGTTGTGTTCTTTAATCCAGTGGGTCGCTGGTTTTGTAGTTGCCAGGACAATCTGCTGCCACGGAGGAGACCAGCTCCTGGGTTTTGGTACCTTGGGACAGGCCGTCTTACTGGCAGGCATTCCTGGAGATACCTCTGAGCCCAGGGAGGGCTGGTCCACCAGGGATGCAGTTTGTGAGTGTTCAGGTGTGTGTCAGACCACCTGTGGTGAGGGAGAAATATTTCACATCAGCCAGTTGTTTGTGGGGTTTGGGGTTGTTTTTTTAAAGGAGAAATAAAAGTCGGGGTGATCAAGGGTCCACTGGTTTCTCTTGGTATATCAGTGCCTTGGTATATCAAAAAGGACCAGGCAAATTGGTGGAGAATGTTAAAACAATAAACCTGGTTATCTTGCCACCCAAAGCCATCCATGAGACAGCTTCTGCTTGTCTGGGGGCAATGCTCGTGTCTTCTAAAGCTTTTTCACCTCATTGCAAACTTTCCAAGAATGGGAGTTATAAACAGCCAAAACTTCTGCACTGGCCCAGTCCCTGCCATTCTGGTTTATCCATAAATACTAATTTTTTATAAATCTGGAAGTAAATGCAGATTCTTTTCCTCCCATCTCCTGCTGTTTTTATAGGTCACAATGCCCATTACTCATCTGTCCCATACGTAGGTGATGCCCATACACAGAGAAATGGGTAAAGAGAAAGCCAATGCCACAGTAAGACATGCACAAACTTTGGGGTTTGCTTTCTTTAGGTTTTTATCAAACCTGGTTTGATTTTTAAACCAGGTGAGCTTCTGAACACAAGGAGTTCAGAAGAAGCAGAGCCCACCTTCCCAGGCTCCCCAATTCCCACTCCAGCAGTCGTCAAAGAAAAACAATAAGCTTGCTCCAAATGCTGGTATGAAACAAAAAAAGAGGATTCCTAGATGAGAGAATCCAAATTGAAAGAAACACTAAAAGAGTAGATTTCTGGTTATCAAAAAATATGAGTCTGTGCTTGTAAAACTCTATTCACTTCTTTCCACCAGGGAGCCCCTTGCAGAGCTTTCTCCTCCTGGTTGTGTTCACTTCTTTTGTTGTTTTGAAGCATCTCTTTTGGGGAAGGCTTCTTTTGTGCAGCACCATTTCTTTGTACTACTGATGTTTCCTCTCACAATGTAAACAAAAGAAAGAGAAACACCTTATGGGAAAAAAAAAAAATCCTATGAATTATAAAGACACTTATAATTTCTTTTAAGACTTTGGAAGTGTCTGATAAAATTAGACAGAGGTGTATCTGTAACACCACTGTGGAGTGTCCAGACCAGGGAAAGGAGGGTCTCAAAGATTAATAGAAATGAATCTGTTATCTTCATCCTCCATTTAATTCCACAAGATGTTTCTGCAAAGATGTGAGTGAGTACTATAGATCTGAATCTGAAATGTGTTAAATTTCGGAGTATTCAGGGTCAACTACCAAAATTGTATGGTGGTGATCAGGTTTCTGAGAAAGGTTTTGTTTTCTGAAGGTTTTGTTTTGACCCTGGCAAAATCCCTCCCATCAAAGTCTCACTTATGTGATGGTCATGTTAATATATTCACTGGGGGTTTTCCTTGTGAAATTAAACAGTAAAAAATGGTCCTTAGTTTTGTTTTGTTTTCAACTATTCTTTTATTTTAAGATATGATAAAGTGAAATGCAGTTGTGGAATATTGTTCTAATCTTTGCAACACTGAGAGAAAACCCCATGTTGCAACCCTGTGATGTGTAATTGCTTGCAGTCCTTTTGGCTTGTCTTTTAGAAGCAATTATTCTTGTCCCTTCCATCATAAGAAAGCTTCACAGTTCTTTGCATTTATAAAAATGTCTATTTATAGGTATATGTTTAGGTTTATAGCTACACACTTAGATTTAGAGTTATATATTTATGACTTATATTTTTTGAAAGGTTAATTACAAAATCATAGAATCATAGAATCATCTGGGCCGGAAGGGACCTCCAAAGGCCATCTAGTCTGACCC